>JAHBCN010011605.1:0-28627 GCA_019359885.1 Listronotus oregonensis
CATGGAAATACCAAAAAAGAAACAGTAATTAATTGGGATAACCAAACCGATTAAATGAATAAGCAAACTTAGCCGACTTACAAAACAAAAATATGAAGAAGGCTTTAAAAAGTAGCGACGAAGATCTAAGGCTACCCTTAAGTCCCTAAAATGGGAAAAAAAAGAAAATTTTGGGCGCAGCCAAAAAAGGGATGGAAGGAAGAAGCCAAAAGTAATCCCCCATCAACCGCCAAAAAATTAAACGGCCCG
The DNA here is from genome assembly GCA_019359885.1 of Listronotus oregonensis. NCBI lineage: Eukaryota > Metazoa > Arthropoda > Insecta > Coleoptera > Curculionidae > Listronotus > Listronotus oregonensis. The sequence goes on from JAHBCN010011605.1 coordinate 250, forward strand.
GTCGGAAGATGGCACCCAGAGGCTAAAAACCTCAAAAAATCAAGGGGCCAAGGATAGGCGAATACCAGCCACCCCAAAGACCTCATCCAAAAACAAAACAGCTACCACATCTAGGCAGCGGGAGGAGCTCATAGGCCTTACAATAAAATATTGACTACCATTTACCCAACAGCCAGAATTCAATCAACGGAAAAATTGTCTAAAGAAGGCAAATGGTCTCGGCATTTTACGCTGGAGGGTGCCGGAGAAATAGCCTCCACAGAGAAAAACGTTCTTATGGATACCAAATTCGCCGCATAGCTCAAAAAACAGGTACGGACAAGTATTAAGGCTTTGATGAGCAAAATCACAAGGAGCTGGCTGCTCTAAAAAGGCTACGCCTCGGTGACAGACAACAGAAAAAGCCTAATGACGTCCGAGGCAACTTCTACCAGACAGGAGACGCCCAAAGGTGATAACAAACCTAAGACTCTAAGTAGAGAGACCTGATTCATCCTGGAGCCTCCCACACGACCCATGCTTCGTTATCCCCGGAGGAGCCTAGTTGTAATACCGTCCACCGACGTTTGGTAGATGGGGCTGGTAGTTTAACCAACTAAAATAATTTGACTTGAAAGATAAATAACTTTATAGGTTAAGGTTAGGAGTAAGGTTAGGAGAGGATCAAAATGAAATAAGTAAAAAATAAACCATAAAGATAAACATATCTTAATTTTCATCGAATAGAAAGAGAACAAATGGTAGCAAGACCCTGGCTGGTCTTTCTATTTCTATAATCCGAAATATTTATTCCGAAATCCGATTATAGCCGAAAACATTTACGAAGTCGGGTCTCAAGATAATTTCTATTATAGACAGAAAATTTCTTCTGTATAGTGTTACAGGGTTCGCCTGCTGTTTTCTTTTAACAATTTTTCCCCACAACCAATACTTAGAAAGCTATAAGCGCTTAAACTAGAAAAAAAATTGTTTGACTTTTTTACACTTTGTACGTTTAACATATGTTCTGCATCTTTCTGAGAAGGAGCATATCCCGATTTTTGTTCTATGCATCTTAACAAGGGGTTTCCAGCAAAAATATGACTGCCACCACGTACATCCAACGAAAAATAAATAAGGCTTGGCTTATACCTTTTCATTAAAAGTCTAAGCGTAGGTAGGTAGGTTTAAAGTGAGTGGGTATAACACCCTTCCACCGCGACCGATCGGTCTATTGTGGCTCAGTCTAAGCGTTACCTTCAACCTGTAAAAAGTAAGAAGGCTTAGAATTTTACTTCTAAAGTTAAATAGTGTCCCTTAATCTCCTTTGCATCACCCTAAATTTAATTATTTTAGCCATTTTTTAACACTGCTTTTTAACACGCTGTATAAGTTATACATTTCTTAAACTTAAAATGTCTACGTTACGTGTTGGGTATTACCTTTCTAAATAAAAACATTGTTTTTAGTTTTTATTCAATGCCGCCTTTCTTCTCTTATTAGCAAAAAATCGTTTCAGCTTAGTGGCATTTCGTAAATCGTCTTAAAAAAATGTGCCCCTGACCTTGCACCCATCTTAACTTGCCTCTTTCGACTCTCTTACAACTCGAGCATTTTTCCGGAGAGCTGGAAAGCTGCATGTGTGCAACCGGTCCCCAAGAAAGGATGCAAAACTCTCCCTTCTAACTATAGACCTATATCTCTTCTTTTTGTTTTTGAGAAGTAATGAAAAAATTATTTACACCCAAAGCCTAAAGTATTTGGAAAACACAAAATTTTACATGACAGAGAGTATGGATTCCGTCACAGAAGATCCACAGCTGATCTTCTTTCCTTTGTCTCATACATCTATCTCGAACAAGTCCCTTGAGTTTCTTGGTGAATCCAAGATCCTTACTCTTGATATATCTGAAGCTTTTGATCAGGTATGGCATGATGGGCTTCTTAACAAACTTCCTTCTTACGGTCTTCCACCTAAGCTTTGTTCTTGGCTCTCCAGGTTCCTTTCTAATCGACATATATCAGTTATTGTAGATGGTCATTCTTCCAGCTTCTACCCAATTAATGCTGGGGTGCCCTAGGGCCCAGTACTGGCACCAACTCTGTTTCTTCTTCATATGAACGATCTTCTCTTTTCCACAACCAATCCTATCCATAGATTTGCTGACGATAGTACCCTCCACTCTAATATTCCATTTCTTAAGCCACCCTGTATTTCTGATTGGGAAAAAAAGCGAAGGTCAATGCAGATAGATATCTCTTTCACAAGAGCTTAAAGTAATCTTGGGTTGGTGCGCCAGTTTAATGCCTTCAAAACACAGTCATGTTCGCTATAGCGAAAAAAGTCGGCCAATGCTAATCCGTTACATATAAGCCGCCAAGATCTGCAGAACAAGGAAACGTTTAATATTGTGGGTGTTACTTTTGAGAATACCCTAACTGACACAAACACATTTCTTGGACAGCTTTTTCGAGCCAGATCCTCTTTAGAATATTATTTTCACGTCTGGGGAATGGCGTCTCCTACAATACGTAGCATTCTTGACTCCATTCAGAGAAGAGCTGTTTGTCTTATTAATGATCCCACATTTACAGATTTGTTTCATATCCTGCCCACCGACGAACTGTAGGGGATTTGTCCATCTTTTATAATATGTATTTTTACGGCTTCTGCTCCGAAGAGTTGGCCAGTATAATTCCTTCTTTGGCAGCTCCTAACAGACCTATCGTAATGCCACTTCTATGCATCCAGTCCAACTTGGGAGGCTCTAAACTTTCCACTTTGTTTATTCCTTCATCCCTGGATAGTCCAGACTATAAAACCTGCTACCCCCAAATCTTCAAATATTTAAGTCTCGTGAATAAACTCCCTTTCACCACATTTCCAACACCCACGGTACGTTGGTATTTGTCCTTAGCCTTCGTGGACTGCCCCAAGATACAAAAACAGAGGAATAAGTAGACCATCAGCAAGGACTTTTAAAAAAAGGTTCTTGTTAATGGCTTATATCTTTCATTTTTTTTTATTTCTTATTATTTAAATTATCTACAAGACCACCATGTGTAAAATAAAAATTATTGGATATAAATCATAGCTGCGTCAAAAAAAAAAAAAAAAAAAATACACTATTCATTCGAGTGCCAAAGTGGTGAAACCCCTTGAGCAAGTTTCCAGAACATGACTTTGTAAAAGCATGGTAGACACAAAATAAAGTTAAAATAGCTTTTAAATAAATCAGAAATAGCTTTAAAAAGTAATATTCCGTATTTTAAATGCGGGTATGGTCACAATTTCTTTTCATATTTGCTGATACATTTTATATTTTATGCCTTTATTTTCAATCGCAACAACAGCCACGTAATTTAATAAAAATGATTTTTTTGTATTTAATTATTAAAAAAGCTGAGGGCGGTGATGGTTATATAAAAGATTTTTGCTTACGAAATTTAATGCATAAATGAATGTTAAGCTATTGCTCTTTAAAATTTAATTCAACATCAGCAAGGCATAAAAATATTTATGAAATTTAAATTTTAAAAGAAAAAAAATCGGCTTGGTATTTTATTATTATTAATTATAATAATGACTTAGACTGCAGCGTAATTTAATTTAAAAGAGCTTTTTAACAGTTTTTAAATTTAAACATAAACAATGGTAGAGAGACTGGTAATTTATCTACCCCACTTATGCACATAACTATGCATGGTGAGTTCAAAAACATATACAATTGCTTAATCTTTCATTAAGCGATCGTATATAATTATAAATTCGGGTCCAGCGTTGACAAGTACATGAGAATACAATCGTTGATTTCGGCGTCCAAATCTCGATTTTCCACCCCTGCCTAGGAATAGTTTTGGCCCTTGAGGGTGCATTACGGTAAGGTAAAAATTTTTAGATCGCAATTTTAGGTTCGGCATTGACAAGTACATGGGAATACCACCGTGGCGTAGGAGAAAAACTTTTCGACTACAAATTTACGTCTAGCGTTAAAAATTACATTGGTTGATCATCTGATATCTACTCCTTCTGGTGATTCCAGTGCGTAGGAAACTTTTCGGCACAAATTTATCAGCGTTAAATTATTGTTGATATCTGACATCTACCTTTTAAGGGTAGTTTTTGGCCTTTTGGGCCAATTGACGTAAAGGGTCTTTTCTGAGGCCGGATTCATGCTTTTACCCACGAATCTCGACATTTTTTTTGTAGGGTGTGTAATGGGCAATGTTGTTATCGGACAACATTTTATGATGGAGCAATAAAAAGACCGCAATACTGCAATTTCCTTAGGGATGACTGATAGAGCACCAACACATTACACTCGAGATTCAGGAATTATTCTTGATAATACTTTTCCTTACAGGTGGATTATATGTGGAGGGTCAGTGAAATGGCCTGCTCGATCGCCAGATATGACTTTTCGTGACTTTTCCTTGTAGGGGTTTGTTAAAGAAAGTCATACCGACAACTCCAACCACACTCCAAAAATTTAAAGCAAGGGATTATGAGAGCGGTTTAAGGAATTATCCCATGGTATTTCAGAAAATATTTATTGAAAGTTTAAAGTAAAATTATCTTAGCTTAAGCAGGTGTTAAAATAAAAAATAAATAAATACTTCAGTTTCTTTTATTATAAACATGTTTTTATTAAATAATATATTGATATTACGTAGTTTTTTTTAGGTTACTCTTCATTTGTACCAAAGTAAAAGGCTTACAAAGATATTTCTCACCCTGCGTCCCTGCGTGCATCACCCTTATTAGCGGTTTCTTAAATAATGTCTAGTAATACTTTAAATGAACTACCCTGTATATAATTTATCAAAATATTATAAATCCCTGAGAGCCTGCCTCTATCTAAGAATGTACGAATCTTTAGATTTAAATTTATTTAGACCGATACAGACTTTTTTTTCGGTTTAGTGACCGATTTTACAATGGATTTTATTTCTGTTAGTCTGGTGTGTAAAGTAGTTCACTCGCCTTAAGGTAAGTAAAGCTCGGCCAATTCACAATTTAAACCCCCAATCTCGCATGGACAACTTTTATCTTCGTCTCTTACATGTCATCCGCGCGAACCATAGAGAACCTAACTTTAGATATGTAATCGCTAATCGCATTTATGGCAAGTTTACGATAGCGCCCACTAAACAAACAATAAGGTTATCCATCATACGTATTTGAAAAAAACCAGTGCCGGACTAAAAAATTCTATAACTTGTTAATTAATTATTATTCATTAAATATATTTTTTCTTTTTTTGAACCTTTAAAGTGATACTTTTTAAAACACATTGACGTTGTCAAGTACCTTGGTTTTTATAACTTGTTACAAAAAGTAAAATTTTTCGCAACGGGTGATGAAAAGTTAGATATTTGACAACGACAATAAGTTTTAAAAAGTTTTTTTTCTTCAACCGTCAAAAAATGTTGACATTTTTGTACCATTTTTAGGTGCAAAAGCTATCAATTCTCATACCGTACAAAAATGTGCTCGTTGCTTAGCAACACTTTTAATCCTAGGATTAAAAGTACTACTTTTAATCCTAGGATTAAAAGCAATGCATTTGAGCTTTTTTAAATAACTAAATGTATTAATTTTGACTTGGTTGGACAAAAAATAGTATATATCATACGGACTAAAAGTGCATTCGCTGTTCTGCGCTGCGCCCCGCCTCGCAACTGCAAAAATTGCTCGTAAATAAAAGATGCACTTTTAATCCTTATAATTTAATATACTATTATATTTTAAACTTGAATTAAAAAGAACTATATCATATTCAAAATTAAAAAAATATTTTGTGAAACGCGTTGGGAAGCACTATTTTCCACAATTTACATTCTTTTGCTCTGCTCGTTACGAAAAATACTGCTTCCCAACTGGTTGCACAATAACTTTTTTTCTATATTGTTTCGTGACACCACGTATAAAAACACGGATCCTGTTTTTACACCTTTTTATTGAATATCAGGTTTACAAACGTTTCTAGGGTAACACTTCAACGTAACCTTATAATGACAACTGTTTAACCTTTAACTGTCTGTCAACTTCTTATCTCGTCGGAAGACAAAACTAAACTGACTTTTTATAGTAAAGTGGAAAAGAATGGAAAAGTCTGGAAAAGTCTAGAATTAGCTGGAAGAATTCTTTTACTACAGGATGTAAGAAAAGTGTAAAATGAATGTCTCCAGCGCCCTCAGGATAATCCGCAATGACCGTCGAAAAAGGGAAAAACTAAGGTAACCTATTTTAAATAAATTATTAACCTAAATAAAATAATTCTAACCTTTTACATTTCTAATAACTAAACACTAACTAAAAGTCCGTAACATTGCCCCCTCCCAAGTTTTGATCGTCTCGATCAAGTATCTTCTCGATCTTGATAGCGACACAGCCGTTCTAGATGTACAACTTTCATCTTCGCCTGTGGACTCTTCTGAATTCGGTACACCAGATCATTAAGCCGGGTTACTACTTTATATGGTCCTTCCCATGACTTCTGCAGTTTCGGTGAACGCCCCTTGGTTCTTTTTGGATTGTATAACCAAACTTTTTCACCGACAATGAATCCCTTATGGTTAGCTTTCAAGTCATAGCGGGACTTCATACGGTCACTTTCTTTTTGAAGCTTATTGCGAACCCCTTCATGTATTTCTTGCAGCTGTTTACTGAGTTGACTTACATAATCTTCTGTTGGTTTTTCATTGGTAGAAGGTCGTCCAGTAAGTAAGTCAACTGGAAGGCATAACTCCGCTCCAAAAATGACTTTTGCAGGTGACGTTCCAGTTGTTTCGAGAACTGCGGAGCGATAGGCCAGTAAAAACGGCTGTATATAGTTGTCCCAGTTACTTTGTTGGTCATTAACTTTAATCTTCAGGTAGTTAACAAGAGTTCTGTTAAATCTCTCGACTATTCCATCTGACTGGGGATGAAGGGTGTAGTTCTGGTTTTATGGATTCCCAGGAGATTACACAGGCTCTTGAATAGATCGGACTCAAAATTTCTACCTTGATCAGTATGTATTTCTCTTGGTACTCCATATAGGCATATCCATTGTTGAAATAGTACGTCGGCACAGTGGTAGCTTCTTGATTTGGTATTGCGTAAACTTCTGGCCATTTGCTGAAGTAATCCATCGCTACCAAAATATAGCGATTCCCAGATTTACTTGTTGGAAATGGTCCTGCTATGTCTATGGCAATTCTTTCAAAAGGTGCTCCTACATTGTATTGCTTCAACTTGCCATGGTTTCGTGTCTTAGGTCCCTTGCTGGAGGCGCAGTCCTTACACCTTCTGCACCAGTCTTTGACATCGGCACGACTTCCCAGCCAGTAGAACCTTTCTCGAACCTTTTCAAGAGACTTCATAACTCCGAAATGGCCACCTCCTATACTATTGTGCAAGGCTTGCAATACTTCTGGAATCCTTTTGGTGGGTAGTATTGTTTGATAGGTATAGCTTTTGCCGTCAGAACTTTCCCAGACTCTTTTTAATAGGCAATCTTTCATTATTAAAGAGTCCCATATGGCCCAGTACCCTTTAAATCTCGGAGACTTTGAAGCTATTTTCTGGTATGGGGGTCCAGCGCCCTCAGGATAATCCGCAATGACAGTCGAAAAAGGGAAAACTAAGGTAACCTATTTTAAATAAATTATTAACCTAAATAAAATAATTCTAACCTTTTACATTTCTAATAACTAAACACTAACTAAAAAGTCCGTAACAATATTAAGAAACTAATTTTTTTTATTTTGCGTTTTTATACATACATAAATTATGTTAGGTGGTTATTTAAACAATAGGGTAACAAAATTTATATTACAAAATTTAAATAGCAGGAAATAGGGGCTAATAAAAGATAGGGTTTGTTTTAAGGCCCAGTCTTTGTACCGCCGTGAAACGGTTTTGAAACTGTTAGAATCGATTAAACGCGTGAGTGTCTACTTTACACGGTTTTATGTCAGTTCGCTTTCTGCATATTTAAAAGGTTCTGCTTTGTTTGGAGATCAGTAAAGGGATCGTGTAATACACTGTCACCAAGCGGTTAGGAATGGGTGTATTTGACAGGACTTGCATATGGCCCTACAATAATCTGTTTTTTTGCGAGATTGAAACACACTTATAAACAGAAGGGAAAAAATGTTGGTACAAATAACGTTAACTCTTTTCCTGCTTAGACTTATGTTTTTGATAGCAATAATAAGATATTGTAAACATTCTAAATTTATTTATACAAAACGAACACTTATTTACTAAAGGCAGCCTTGTCTTTTGGCAGTGTGAATAAGCGTGCGAGAAAAAAAAGAATCATGGTATAATCTTTCTCCGTGGCTCCAGCGTGTCGATTGATCGACGAGGAGAAGCCGACCAATCAGCACGCAGGGCGGTGTATATAAATATATTCTTTCCACCTACCAATGAGCACGTTGGAGGGAGAGGAAAAGGTTATAAAGCTATTCTTTCTCTCTTGCACAAATGTTCGCCTTTCAAGCGGATCACCAAAAAACAGTTTAATTTTTTTTTATAAACAAAAGAAATGTATAAATATTACCACTAAACACTAAATAAGTAAATAAAACAGTAAAACTTGTTTGGAATTTATAATAATTATATAGAAATTTTATCACAAATCACAAAATAAGTCAGTCCAAAAACTAAAAAATCTTACACAAGCGGCCATTACGGAACTGGCCGGCGACAAACGGCGACAAACAGCGCACGGACACATTTTTTCGCCCATAAAATCTAACTTTTGAACTGCACATCTAATACCCTTTGCCGGTCCATATGAAGTTCAGTGCGCCGAACTCGCCCATCTCACTCTAACAAAAATTGATTGTTATATGGGCCTGGATCAGGACGGATCATTATATTTTTCCCATATTAATTTAATCCGTAATGTAGTATTTTAATTGGACTCCAAATTAAGCGCTGTTTCAAATAAGATCGAATACGCTTTACCAAATGTTAGAGGTTCTCAATGCTTAAAAATATTATTTTTGTAAGAGGCTGTACACACAACTCATGAGGTCTGTTCATTATTCAGTTATATTTTACACAATTTTATACTTTTTGTACCTACCTACTCCTAAAATACACCTTCCATAAGGGCAAATACGTAAAAAAAGAGTAAAATACTATATACTAGTTCTTTATAACAAACAGACCAAGTAAACTTTTGAAAATCGATATCTTTTTAACAAAACGGTCAAAAATGTATTTATTTTTTAAAATTTTCTAATACTCTGGTTTATATTCCATTAGTTAAAAATTATCGTAAGAACCGATTTCGATATATTCCGAAAAGAATGCACGGCTTTTATACATGACAGATATCGACAATGGTAATTATGCACAATTTGATTGGTTATTCCTCGCTTTACAGACGGTAAAAAATTTTCGTCTTTTTTTAGTTGTGGTTAGTTATATTTCAATTACATTTAATTTCTACAAGTAACGTTTTACGAATGAACTACCTTTAAATACATATTACCGTGATTTATGTTTTATATTTCTAAAACAACTTTTCAGACTCTTACATCCTCGCTATTGAACCCATGACCCTTAATTAACTAACACCCTTTTAAAAATACGCTTCTAAAGGCTTTTACCTTAATAAGCGTCATTATTATGTTAATCCTTATCCTTTTAAATATTATAATACCCATTTTTATCTTGTTTAAAATTTTATTAGAACTGTATACCCATCAAATTTTACATTTAATTATGCCCCTGTAATGAAAAAATACGTACTACATTGACATTGAATTGAGAAAATCATAGATCATTATACTTTAATACCTCTATTTAATAAAACTATTCAGTTAGTTAGAAATAATATAATAAATAAGTTTAAAACATTTAAAAAGGTTAGTATTTCTAAGTTTTTTAATGTTTTTGCTGCACTTTGTTCTTTAGAATGATGTATGCATATAAGATAGGTGACTGTAAAAACTAAAGGCAACAACCAACAAAATGCACAAGCAATCTATTATTGTAGACATGTTCTGTATTGTTGTGGTGAACTCATTAATTGAAAAGTTCTGATTGGGTACACGCCAATAGATACTCATTACAATGGAATCGTTTTGTTCTAGTCCCGGGGTATAGAGACTAAGTCTGTCCCTCTGAAGTAGCAGCCTAAAAAAAAATCCCACTAAACTAAATTTTTATCTACGTTTTGGTGACAAGCCTCTGAATGTTTTTAAAATAAAAATAAAGTATTAAAACTTAAATATATATACAGGGTGATTTATGAAGAAATGTCAATACTTCAGGGTCCCAAAATAAACATAAAAAAAAATTGGGGGACAACGAAATACTACCCCGCCTTTTTTTTTTGACTAAAAATTAGCTTTCAAATTTTAGGATGTATAAATATCATAAATTTTTTTTTATATTATAACATGTTCTATCATTGGTTTAAGGAAACGACATAACTTTGATTTTTTTTAAAGGAATACCCTGTATATTTTTTTAAATTTGGATTTAGAATCATTTCTGAAAAAATGTATATTATATCCTATACCTTCTCTAGTTTTTTTTAAAATTAAAAGCAAAGGGGTTTTTGGGAAAACAAAAAATGATATAAAAAAATTTTTATGTTTAATTTAATTTTTCTGGAATTTCTGTGGAGGTCAAAAAAATATTCCGGCTTTCCGGAAGTGCGGGAAAAATTTACTTTTCCAAAATTTTTTAAAAAAATTTAAATCAACACCCTGTTCCTTTTTTTTTAAATTTGGTTCTACAGTCATTCTAATAAAAATCTATTTTTACCCCATACCTATCTTTGTTTTTTTAGAAAATGGGGGAAGATGTCAAAGACCCCATTTTTCAGTTATAGGGAAAAAAAAAAAAGTTAGAAACGTTAATAAGCCTAAAATAATTCGGCCATCTTTTGGGGGCAATTTTGTTATTTTAAATTATTTTTTATTTAATAGTTAATTAAAATAATTTAATATTAAATTAAAAAATACTAAATGTTTCTAACGTTTTTTTTTTCCGCTATAACTGCATAATATGCGGTCTTTTGGGCATTTTAATCGCCATTTTCCAAAAACAACAAAATAGGTATGGATATAAATAGATTTTATATTAGGAATGACCTAAACCAAATTTAAAAAAATATACGGGTGTTGCTTTTTTTTAAAACTTTTAAAAAAATCAAGCACACTTCCGGTAAACCCCGGAATATTTTATTAAACCCCCGTAGACCCCAGAAAAATTAAATTCATAAAATTTTTTATATCATTTATTTGTTTTCCCATAAAACTGCAAATATGGGTAGTTTGGACATCTTTAATCGCCATTTTCTTAAAAACTAGCAGAGATAGGTATAGGTATAATATACATTTTATATCAGAAATGATTCGTAGAACCCAAATTTAAAAAAAATATACGGGATTCCATTGAAAAAATCAAAGTTGATGTCGTTTCCGGTTAAACCGGAAGTATAGAGACATGTTATAATACCCAAAAATCAGCATCTTATGATATATTATAGCATCCTAAAATTTGAAAGCTATATGTTTTTATTCAAGAAAAAAAAAGGGGCTGGTGTGATTTCCCCCGGTATACCAATATGGCCCCAAATGCATTCGTTTTCGAAATACAGGGTGTTAAAATTTTTATATTTAATAATGTAAATATTAAAGTAAAAATTTGTATTCGGGGGTTTTTTGGTATGACGGACTCGAATCTAATCTTATTACTGCTCTTGCTTTTAGGGGGAGCCACCTACATGTCTTTTTACTATTTTGAACAATCGCAACTTTTTAGTACGGCACTGTATTACATTTTTAAGTAAATTAAATAATCGTTTTGTCATTTTTATGTCAAGTCGAGATATTTGAATTTAAAAAAAGTACTACGCATATGATTTTATTATAGCAAAATTAAAAAAAATATATAATTAAACAATATGTATTTTAAATTTTAATACAATTATTGTTTTTAAATTATGTTCGCAAATTATAAGCTAGGTTTTATAATTTTTAAAAATTTTACCAATTACTTTTAAGCACATGTCAGCTCTAAGGTGAACACCCTTTTCTTCGGAAACGAAGGCCTTGCAGTCACATATTTGTATAGACTTTTATGTTTATTTTTGGACCCTAAGTTCCTGAAGTATTGACATTTCCTCATGAATCACCCTTATATATATATATATATATATATATATATATATATATATATATATATATATATATATATATATATATATATATATATACAGGTGGTCCACTAAAGCGCGTCGGTAAATAGTTACTTAACCGTTGAACTTATAAGAAAATTTTCTTAACAAAACTTTTAAAATTTCATTCTGCTACAATCCAAAATTATTTTCTAGTATATAGGGTGCCTCAAAAAAGTTATATCAAAATTACATTTTTCTTAAATGGAATACCCTAGTTTTTATATGGCAAATGAAGCCTCTGTGGGTTCTGTATTCAACTTTAAATTTGTATGGGTCGAATGCAGCGTTGCCAAGCTATGATTTTTTTTTTAAGATCAGTCAAAAACATATTTTTTTTAAACTGTTATGTCTCCGCCACTGTTTGTTAATTTCGCTGACAAATTTACATGTAATCTAATGTCGACATCTTTTATCCTAAACTAGGTTCAATTTTTTATTTAATTATACAGGGTGTCCAAAATATTTATTCAAACATCTCTATTCTGTTCTAATTTAATTAAATTTCTTAAATACAACACCCTGTATATTATTTTGCCGTTGAAACGCTTTAAGTGTGCCTTTTCAGAAAACATTATGTTTGCTTTATCTATCGCACTATCGTTTTGAGATATTAAGGCTTTTCCGTAAATTTACACTCAAAATGGAAAATATCCTAGGGGACATGGCTCAAGAAGTCGAAACAATTGATACTCGTTGGCATGTCAGTAATTATTTATATAATCCTGTGCATATTATCTTCCGTTATTCAGAAGTATTTGGCAATTAAAATGAAATTTTAAAGCAAGAATCAATTGAAATTATTTATATTCTTGGAGAATGTTTTAAAAATTGTCTTCTGGCATCCCGAGTATACTGTGAGAGGTTTCCGAGAGAAGACATCCAGATGCAAGATCATTCCAAAAATTGATGGATAGATTTGACAGGACTGGAACCGTTATGTACGAAAAGCATGAAAGAATAAAGCCAGTGGTAAACGAAGAAAATGAATTTAACTTGGTCGCATCTGTTGTTGAAAACCCACATAGAAGTACAGCGGACATAAGTGATTTGCTGAACTTAGGTCAAACTTCTGTAAAGAGAATGTTGAGTAAGAATAAGTTTCATCCATATCGTGTGCAATTAAATCAAGCACTTGAAGGACAAGATTTTGAAAATAGGATAAATTTTTGTAATTGGGGTCTTGCTCGAATTAGAGTAGATGTTTGATTTTTTAACATTGTATTATTTACCGATGAGGCGACATTCCACAATAATGGTCATGTAAACAGGCATAATTTACATTTTTACGCCGATGCTAATCCACATTTTATGAGGACTGTTGACCAGCAACATAGGTGGAGTATAAATGTTTGGGGAGGCATAATTGGAAACCACATAATAGGGCCCCATTTTTTTGATGGACACCTTAATGAAAATATTTTGAAAAATCTTTAAATGAAGATCTTGATAATCTGCTAGAAAATATACCACTACAACTATTAGGAAGGATGTGGTTCCAGTTAGATGGGGCACCTGCTCGTTTCAGTGCTGAAGTACGAAATACTCTGGATGAAAAATTTCCAGGCCGTTGGATCGGAAGAAGAGGGCCTGTTCCTTGGCCTCCAAGGTCACCAGTTCTGACAAAACTTGATTTTTTTCCCCTGGTACATTAAAGAACGCTAAAGACACCCCCCAAAGACAGAAATAGGAGAAAGAATAAAAAAAGCATTTGTTAATAAAACCCCTTTAATTTTAAAAAATTTAAAAAGACGCCGAAGATTCAATATGGTTTACAAAAATGGAGAGTGTTTGAGATTTAAGAATTAAGGGGTTTTTGTAAATTTTTTTAGACCTTTATTAGCTTTTGGTTTTTAATAATTTTTTTTAATTTAAAAAATTAATATAAATTTATTATACAAAAAAGGGGTAGTATTAGTATGGCAAAGTATCAATTGTTTCGATTTCTTGAGCAATGCTGCCTAGATATTTCCTAATTTGAGGGAAATTTTGGGAAAAATTAATATTTCAAAACGATAGGGATAGATAAAAAAATAATGTTTTCTGAAAGAACACATAAAGCTTTCAACGGGAATATAATATACAGGGTGTTGTATTTAAAAAATTAATTAAAATAGAATTGAAAATAAAGATGTTTGAATAAATATTTTGACACCGGTATAAATTAAACAAAAAATGAAGACAGTTTAGGATTAAGTAGGTCAAACATTAGATTACAGTGTAAGTTTTTTCAGCAAGGAAATTAACAAACAGTGGCGGAGACATAACAGATTAAAAAAAGTATATTTTTGACTAATCTTTAGAAAATAAAAAATGCATAGCTTAGCAACGTGCATTCGACCCACATACAAATTTAAAGTTGAATACTGAACCACAGAGCTCTTATCCATTTTCCACATGGAGAAAACATAGATTATTCCATTTAGAAAAATATAATTTTTGATATAACTCTTTTTTTAGGCACCCTGTATAAACAAATAGAAAATAATTTTGGATTCTAGCAGAGATAAAATTTTAAAAGTTTCTGCTTAAGATACATTTTCTTATAAATTCAACAAAGTCATATAGTAACTATTTAATTCACGACGCGCGCTTAGTGGATCCAGGCCCTGATATATATTATATATATATATATATATATATATATATATATATATATATATATATATATATATATATATATATATATATATATATATATATATATATATATATATATATATATATATATATATATATATATATATATATATATATATATATATATATATATATATATATATATATATATATATATATATATATATATATACATATATAGGTATTCCTAATATAACGATTTTTTTAATTATATATATAATATAATTAAATTTAAGTAACTTTTTTGGAAAATAAAAAAACCTTTTTAAAAATTTATTTTGTGTCAAATACGGTCCTGTTGAAAATTTTTAATTTCATTTCGGTGAACACAAAACTGAACTCGACGGGGAAAGTCTTCTGGCTGTAGGGCTTGAACACGTTGAACGAAAACAGGATACCACTGATTTTACCGCAATGTTGTCCACATCACCCGAGAACTTGTTGTTGGATGAGCCCGCAACGGAAACTGTCACGCTTACAATCTCGAAGCAGCGGCTGTAGATTGACGAAACTCTGTAAGAAATCAGCAACATATCAACGAATTCATCGTCTGGTAAAAGCAAAGCGACTACTTTTTAATGCGTGATTGATAAGGTAAAAAAAAACAAAAATAAGAAATAATCTTTTTTTCTGCCCAGACCCGCACTAAACGCATTTTCAAATAGGTTTATGTAGCTTTGTTATTTTTAGGTTTTTTAAAAAAGTTGTTTGAAAGAGATGTTTATTTTAATGAGTTGTATGCACAACTAAAAAAAAGCGTCAACTTAGGAATCACCCTGTATATATTCTTAAATCGTTTTAAGAATTTTTAACGTTACGACTTGCCACCGAAACATAGATACCTATTTAGATTTTGTTGTCTTTTTTGTTTTGGGTGGTTTTTGTCTTTTCTGTGTTAGGCGATCTGCTTGTTCAGAGAAGTCAATAGGACGTGGATAACAATTTAGAGATGTTGGGATTTTCTTTTTTCTGTTTCAGGCTGCTAGTTCAGCCTTTATACCCCGGTCCAGAACGAAGCGGTCCCATTGTAAAAAGTTTATTTTGGCGAATACCCAAATTGGACTTTTTAATGCACCCTTTGGGTCTATATAATAGTAGCGCAATCATAAGTAAAACTTGTTCTAGAAAAATATATAAAAATTAGACATTATATAGTAGTTTTCTTATGGGAAAAAGCGGAGAAATGCATTTTTCTTTGAAACTATTGAAAAAATAATTAAGTCTCAAATAGTCATTAGGGCTGCTGGGTGGGTAAAAATGGTAAATGAGGAGAATAGATTATCAATAAAAAAAGATTCACAACACTTATACAATAATTTTGACAAGTTTTGTTATAAAGACCTTTAATACAGATCAATGAATAATATCTATTCTTATCAGCTTAATATCGCTACGACTGAGTTTTGTGATTCATTACATTACAAAAAGTACATTAATAAAAAACATAGTTTATAAAGTAATATATTTTATTTAACAATGTATATTTTTTCGCTTTTATGTGGTAAAAAAATTAAAAATATATTCTAAGGCCTTTTTCCTCCTATAGTTCGTACCATACGAAATAATCTATATGCTCTGGCACCATTTTTGACTGCATAACATGCAATCTTGGGCAGAAGTTTTTCAGTCGAGACCAGTATCTCTCCACCATATTCCAAACAAAACAGAATAGAAAAAAAAATGTGACAAAAAATACTTTACTGCGGACCGAACATATTTAAAATACAACTCAGTTTTCAGTGCCGAAAATGCATTTTATTTAAAATGCAAAGTTGAATAAAACCAATACATGCTCGATCATTGCTATGCATCGGAAAATAGTTGAAAATTAAAATACGAATATTGATAACAAAAACCTAATATTCCGCAGTTTTTTTTTAAATGTGTATCAACTTAATTTAGGCTTCTCTTATTATTTAAACAATGTTCTTTACATAATTCCGAATGCGCTTTTGTTAAACATCACCCACTCTTTTGTTGAAAACGCACTCATCATATGATTTTAATTTATAAAGTTTTTTAAACGAATAACTCTTTACGCGACAATATTAACAGAAGGTGATAAGCTCTTATGTTTGTATTTATACGTAATGCACGGACCTAAGATGTCAGTCTTGTATATCCTTTGGCTAGCTAATCATTAACTGATATTGGGTGTTGTGAATTTAAAATTTCTTTAAAATATAAGTCGTGATAAGTGGAAATATATGCCAGAAACTTATCATCGAATCCTCTTTTCCCCAAGGACAAGACCTACTTTGTAAGTTTGCATTGTATAAAGGAATTATTTACTTAATAAATTTTCATTTATTGCCAGTAACCAACTCAAAAATCTAAGTATTTGTTGATATATTTAATTAAAATCATATTCTCAGATTTAACACAAGCACAGCTCAAATATTTACGTAGTAGTACAGTAAATACGAAATCAAATTAATGTTTTGTTATTTTTTAATAAAACACAATACCCCAAATTCCAGTTTTTGCGGTGAGGGGTGTTATCCCGCGTTCGACTACGTGAAAATAAGGAGGTGATTAGTTTTCAAGTAGGTTTTGAAAACTATAAGGTCCATGAAAATTTTGTTAGGAGTTTTTTTATATAATAATATAATTTACAACTTTTATAAACAAAAATATATTTTAAACTAAGGGATACATACCTTATGTTTTAAAGCGTAATTACTCTTTTAATGATTTTATCCAAAATTGTAATAAGAGCTAGTTTGTAGAGCGAAAAAGTTATTATTTAAGAGGGTTTGGAGCCAAATGAATAGATAAGTGAGGTACATAAGTTTATACAAATTTTATTTATTTTGGTTTTATCAACTTTTTCATTTTAGTTTATTATATTTATTATATATATTATATTTTACAAAATTATTTATTGACACTTGCAATAATAAGTCATTTTTAACACATGTTTAATTAATCATGTGTTAAAAATTATTAAATATTGCATGTGAATGAATAATTTTAGTAAAATATAAGAAATTAATAAAGCATGAAATAGGCCAGTGAGGTACATAAATACATAATTTGTTTATATTTATGTACCTTACGTGCCTATTCGTTGGTTTACTTTGAGATTCTAAAACATCTTATAAAATATTGCAATTTGATATATCGCTACTTTTCATATCTTTTAAAAGGGAAAAAGGTTCATAAGTAGTTGCAAAAACCTAATAACTTTAAATGTTTCTTTCTCACAGTTATTAAAGGTAAAACTATTTTATTTGCCAAACGAGTTTTATTAATGAAACACTATTTATAATTGAAGCAAATAAATAATTTTAAAAAACTATTTTCTTTCAATACAATTTTTTTCATGTACCATAAATATCATTGTAATCTCGTACAAAAATACTTTGGATTTTTATAAAAATCTGTCAGCCTTTTAAATTTGTTTTCTTAGGTTTGCGACAAGGAAATTGTCGCGTATAATTTGGTGGCATCTTTATTGGTGTTTGCATAACTAAAATTTTACATTACAGACGCTTAAAAATATGAAACGAGATTAAAAACCTACTCATCTACTTGTTTTAACTTTACTTTCCCTTTGGTATATACCTATACAGGGTTTCCCAAAATAAGTAGGCAATTTATTGTACTCCCCAAAATATAAAATGAAGTTTACATAAACATTGAAAAATGCACCCTGAAAGGGCGTTTTGGGTTATATCTCTAAACCGTTGAAGATAGGTAAGCTTAATTTGGCAAAGTTGTTTATTTTCTAACATTGCACAAAGCTTATTTTTTGAAATCACATAAATTTTTCCAGGGGCGTTACATACAGGCTGTATTCTTGGTATATTATGCCCCAAATTTTCTTTTTAAAATTTAAGTACTTTTAGCACCAAATAATAAAGCCTCTATCATTTTTAGATAAAATTCTATCTCTGTATTTTGACCCATTTTCGAGTAAAATAGTTTTAAAAATTATGATAATATCCATCAAAAATAATTTTCCGAAAATTCCAACTAAATATTTTCAGTAGTTGGCCATGGAATGAATTGTATTTATTTGGACACAACGTTGCCTTGGACCTTTTGTTTATTGCTGCTAGTTGCTGCAAATCAAATACAATAAATAATTAATGCAAAATTTTATAAATTGGGAGCCATCCCTTTAAACTCGATTTCTATTTTTTGAGGTCATATGGGCAATATGATTAATGCAACTGAAATAAATAAAGTAAAGATGTGCTTTAGAAAATTACACCAGCAAAAAATGAGATGAGACGAAACCATTTCAAAAATTCTTTGAACATCGCAAAGTATAAACCGTTGAGCTAGAATGAGTATAAGCCAAAACGGAGATTTATTTAAACAGCTTTAAAAAGTTTAAAAAATCCACAAATTCCACAGCTTGTTTTTGATTTTGTAGACAAAATGAAAGCAGAATATAAAGCATGCCATAAATTCGATAATAAGCCAGCTTTTTTTTTAAATGCAGTAAGAGACACAGTATTATTGCTCTGGTTTTTATGGCATATTATACGGCGGAGCACAATACTACATGACACCTAACTGGGATCTCAACCGTATGGAGCACTTTACTGAACGTACTAGGAGCCCGTGAACTAGAGGAGACACACACTATATTGAGCAAGCAGTATACATAAAATATATATTTTTAATTTACCAAAAATTAATCAACTAATAAAAATACTGGAACTGGCAAACGTTTGTGTATATTAAATATAAAGCTAAGAAGTTCAACTTTTTTTAAAGAATAGTAACATTAGCACGGGAGATGAGGCATTTTGGCTAGGAATTTTTTTGTCCTGCATGGATTTACCTGAAATTTTCACGGGGTAGGGAATAGCCCAAGGATTAAAGTTTATATCATGCCGAGGTGTGCTTTTATCCTAGGGGTGGTTCCCACCCCATTTTGAGGGTGAAATTTTTTTATTACATTTTAACTACAGAAATCTATAAAGAAAGTAATTTTAAGTAAAAATGTTTTATACTTTTTTTTGTAAAACTAATATTTTTTGAGTTATTCGCGTTTGAAAGTAAAAGTTTTTCGACGAAAAAATCAACGTCTTTAATGGGGTTTTTACGAATAACTCTAAAAATATGCATTTTATCAAAAAATTGTAGAAAGCAAAATTGTAGCTTTAAAAAAAATAGAAAAAAATGTTATTTTATAATTTCTCCACGACCAATACAGACCGAGCTACGGCTTGTTAATGGTTAGCTTTTGTTCGTCAAATGTTAAATTTGAAAGATTGAAAGTCAAATAGCGGTAAAAGTTTGCATTTTTCAAGGAAAACATATAAGGTCTTTTTTAAAGTATATAATAAGACCTTTCTTCTAAAACCAAAAAAAGAGTTTTTAGCATGAAAATTGAGCGAGTTATGATAAAAATAAGGTCGGTCCCTACTTTTTTATACGAAAAGATCATTAAAAACAACCACCTAATTCTCCTCGTAATTAAAATAGATCTGTACCCTTTTGCAATTCTTTTTATATATGTATTATTAATACATTCTTAAAGTTTAACCAAATTAAAATGCTTAATTTTAGAAAAATTGGAGCTTAAAGTGAAAAACGATTTTCCGCAATTTCGTAAAAATAGCAATTTTCTTCAAGAAAACTCCAACAATACTGGAGATACAAAAAATGCTAGGGTACCGAATTAT
Organism: Listronotus oregonensis; assembly: GCA_019359885.1. NCBI lineage: Eukaryota > Metazoa > Arthropoda > Insecta > Coleoptera > Curculionidae > Listronotus > Listronotus oregonensis. The sequence continues at coordinate 20,708 of JAHBCN010011605.1, forward strand.
AGCTTTTTTGATAACAAATACTTTTCATTTAATAAATTTTTCTGTAGAGTAAATATTTGGCCAGATATGGCCGTTTAAAGACTGTGGTTTTTAAGGATTAAAAATTTGCAGAAGAATGAAATTGGTAATATTTTAGGCAGTAATATTTTAAATTATTAAATCTGTCAAGCTATTAATTTTTTGGTAATAAATCTTTTTTTTAATTAAGCTATAATAAGGGTTGATTTATAAGGGTCAAAAAGTTGCGAAATAAAATTAGTACATATTTTAGGCAACATCATTTTAAAATTAAATCACTATGATAAATTAATCATTTTTTTAGGGTAAATATTTTTTTTTACTTTAAGCTTTAACAAGGGTTGATTTTTAAGAGGTGAAATATTTTAAAATTGTATTCTAAAGCATAAAACAATCATTAATCAACTAATTCAAACCAACTTTTACCCATCTTAAGGTTTAAAATGTGATTCCATAAGTTTTGACAATTAGGGGTAGTTTTCACCCTTAAAAAACAAACAGCTCACATCACCATAAAATAGAATTTAAAGTAGAGGGTTAGAAGCGCCTAATTCCAAATTTTTATACAAATCGATGCAGGACAAAAAAATTGCAAGGTTTTGCAATTTTTTAGCTTCGTTTTCGGGACGATAATTATTTATCATCAAATCAGTTTTAATTTGTCAAAACATTTTTTTTTTGTAAATTTCATAAGGGGTGGTTATTTAAAGGTTAAGTTATGGTAATTAAATATTTATTATACCGTATAACTGTTAATTTTTTTTCTAAAGCGTTATTAAATAATTTTAAAATATTTTTTTTAATTTTGTTATTGGAGGGTGATTTTTAAGGGTTGAAACGTTAAAATATAATGTTAGATATAACTCACAACATAAAAATAGATTTATTCTACATATTTAGCTATGATTTTTATTTACATAAGGTTTATTTCGATGGTTTTTTAAATTTTTTAGCATAAGGGGTGGTTTTTACCCCCTAAAAAACCCTAAGCATATATAACCTTAAATCTAGAGGATAATAACAACTTAATTCGAAATTTTCATAAAAATTTAAACTGTACAAAAAATCCGGAGTTCAAACAGCTTTTTTCTCCCCATCCACTGTACTACATATACTATGCAGCTTTGTCTATGTCTATAACGTCACATTCAATAAAGCTGACCCTCGTTAAATATAATCGAAACTCAGTCATCGCTGGTTTTCAGAGTCATAAACAATAAAACAAAATTTATATAAATTTTGGTAATGAATAACTTTTCAATCTCAGGAAAAAAGTATTTAAGTAGAAGTTTTAAAAAAGTGGCTAAAGTGGGATATTCCAATACACAAATAGTAATAAATTATTTTTTTATTGGTACCATATTCCAAATCCAACTTCTAAACACGCGCGTGTTTTAAAGGTTACCACGGTACATCAATCAACAACACGAGAAATGTAAAGTGTAGATGAGATTGCCAACCTTTAACCTCGAATTTTGGCATTTTAAAAAAATAATATTTATCTGACATAAGTACTTTATAACGTCAAATACAATTTTACTATAACAAATGTTTTAAAGGTTTTTAAAAAATAGTGTAAAGTATTCGTGGACAATTGGTCTTCAAAACATTTGCTCTATTTCTAGAACTCCAGCTACGCCCTCGTGCTCGAAAAATCGCGCGTGTTTTAAAAACCTTAATATCCACTTATACTTTATTATACTATTTGCAAACATAGTATTTGTTTGTTAGGTGCATTAGTTGACCGTCATTGTCGATAACATTGTCAGACTTTAAAAATTATATTTGACAAATATGCCATTGGTCACAAAGACGCCAAATAAAATAAAAAATGTTTCTTCTGGCTGTCAAAAATTATAACAGCTAAAAATATGTCAAGGAATAAAAATATGATACTTGGGAGAAATTAGCATTTAAAAAAAATGCTCAGTCAAATAAAGTTTCAAAATTGTGGTGTAATTCAATTAATTTAAATTTTTCTTTCATTTGGGACGTTTGACACAGGTTTTCAGTTTTAATTACACTTAGTGATTACAAAGTTCTTTTTTTTTGTTAATATTAACAAACATTTTTGAGAGCTAAAAACTTTAAAAAGTATCCATAAAAAATAAATAACTGGCTCTTTTCTTAAATATGTAAGGGTATTTTATGTTTTAAAAATAAAATTTTGATCATAAAGGGGTGATATAAGATTTACGCAATGGCCAATGGTCTCCAATAGAGAAAATATGAAATTACATAACTTCTTATTACGGTCACTTCATGTTTCGATAATAATTTTCTCGAAAAGATAAATAGCCCTAGCTGCCAGTCTGACTCTCCTTTATTGCCATTTTTATTATCCCCGTCAATGGAATATCCAATTCTTTAGGGCTTTTCTGTTTGGAGCTTCCTCTTGAAGCTTTTTTATTTGGATTTTGTAAGGCTTAACATAACTTATAGCATATCAGCTTTTTGTATAGGGTGTGTTTAAGGGACCGATGGTAATGGAGATTCGACATGTTTATAATAGAAGCCACCATTATCCACTATAAGGAGATATAATTTATTTATAAAATGTATCTAATAGTAAAAGAAAATCCGTTTTGTGTTTTAGGAGCTTTGGTATAAGATTATTAATTGCCTGGAATTAGCAAATACTTAAAAAAGATTTATATTTTAAAATCAACATGGTTATATAAAAAAATTAATATGATGAATCAAACGGCTCTTAACAATAAAAACTGGTTAACTTGTGTAATGAAAAAAGGTTATAAATAAATTAAATAGATTATTTTTTATTTACTTAATAAATGGATAAAATAATAGGTTTTGTTTGGCTATTTCATAACGAGACCTTTTTTTTGTGTATGGCCCCTTTTGAGCAATTTGCCAGAAATAAAAAGCAATTTGATTTAATATTGTAACATTTTTCAAGTTTTCCCAAGAGGTGGCCAATAGGTTTAAAATTAAAATCATTTGACGGTATTCAAAGTTTAACCGCTTTTCACTGAAACTATTTTCTTTATCCAACTTTTTTTATAGGCTTTACCAGTTTTAACGATTTATTTAATTAAAAGTTGTGGTTTTAAAAAAAAGAGTTCATTATTAAAATATTATATTTTAAACACTTGCTGAAAATCGGGTCATCTGTAGCAATCATATAAAAAGTTACTATAAAAATGTAAATTACATCACAAATTATTATATTTATCCAAACGTTAAATACAAATGATTAATAAGTTTACTGTGCAGAAAATTAATTATTACAAAACGCAACCTAATTTAAATAATCTTTTTAAAGGAAGCTATAAAATATTACCTTTTATTATATCCAAAGCATCATAACCAACCAAAATGTATTTAGCAAAGCTAGTGTAGAAATTCCGAATATCTGGCTGCCGTTGCTGAACCGTGAAAAGTCGGTCAAGCTTCGGTGAACAAGGGATAGTATATAAGTCGTAGCTTTTAGCAAAGACAATTGTAGTTTCACTATAGACCCACAAAGCAATGCTAAGTTTTTGGCAATAGGTTTGGACGCTCGCTTGCTGGAGCGAGCTTCCATCAGGAGAAAATACGTTCACTTGCTTCTATATAAACGAACACTGTTGCCAAAGCTATAATAATGGTAACAGTAAGTAATTATTTTAACGAGAAATATGCCAAACTTATAATAATAATAATTAAAACATTTTCTTGCTGTTTAATAATACAATTTTAATTTTGTAAATTTTTACATTGGATGTATATATGTCTTGATATATCCGTCTGTTTGAAATTAAACATCAGAAAATGGACAAAAAAAATGTTATGAAAACAATGAACACTTTGTTAAAGGTCAGTTCAGTGGATGGAAGTTAAAAGAAATTATACTATTGACAAATATTTTTAGACATTTTCATAAATGCACCTTAAAAACGTCAGTAAGAATATACATTTTACGTCCTATTATTACCACTACAGAAAAAACACAGCGCTAAAATAGCAACACGAAATGCAAGACATCCAATAAAAATTAAAGGTATTTAACTTTAGAAAATTAGTCATTAATATATTTTTAAAATGTGAAAAAGAATCGATCGGATCGTTCGATTTCGTAATAATAAATGAATATTAATTTTTGTTATATAGTTCCAGTATTTCTAGTTAATTGTAAATGTCATAAAATAAAAATAAAATTAAAAAAATTTAAATAATATTAAACATCATGTATCCTATCAACTACAAATATATTTTTAATTAAATTTAAATTTTCCAAAGTAAAAATTTACATAATTAAAATATTAGTATTATACAGCAAAAAAATATGTTTATTACAACGAATTTGGCCTATTTCCCACAGAAATAATTCCTAATCACTGTTTTCATTGTTAGAGCTTTGGCAACAGTGTTCGTTTTTATAGCAGCGTATGAATGTATTTTCTCTCGATGGACTCGCCCCAATAAGCGAGCGTCCAAACTTATTACCAAAAATTTACCATTGATTTGTGTGTCTATAGTGAAACTACAATTGTCTTTGCTTTTAGGAAAAGTTTTTAGTTATCATTTGAGAGTATCTTATTAATTTATTGATACTTTTTGAAAAAGTGATTTGTTATTAACATTTCTTTTTTATATTAAGTCCTTAGCAAGTGTTCAGTAATCCCAAAAATTTTCCTTCACCATCTTTCTTGCGTTTTGATAAAAAATTGTTTTGCCCATCTGCATTTTTAGCCGTTTCCGGAGTCCTAGAAAATCTGTAGAATAAACGCGAATCGAAAACTCATCATCTATTGAAATGCTTTTCAATGCACATCATTTGAGAGCTTAAAGTGTCTAGTTTCTAAATGTACATTTTTCTTTTTAATAATGTCCAACAGACATGCATGAAGAAACCCGTGGACCAGACATTCGGAAAGAAACTACCACAGTGTGAAATGTTGTGGATTTTTCGATGGCCGTTTTTGCGAAAAATATTGGTGTTGCGAAAAAAATGGTAGGAACCATTTTTGTAGATTTTGAGGTGATCTTTATTTTTTGTTTGAACAAAAATTCTCTAGTTTGCATATTTTGGCAGATATTCGCGGGAAACTCATTTTTGGGACTTTGGGAGACCATTTTCAGCGGGTTCCCACGACGGAATCGTAATAAACTTTTTCTCGCTCGAAAACATCCGCCAAGACCTAAGAATTGCGCCACAAATAAAAACTTTACAGATTTATATACAGTTTTGGGTGCTTTCAGGTCTTCAGTTATTGGACTATGATGCTTAATTTAACCATCGTATAAAAAAAAACGTATACATTTTTTAAAAGTTAATTAGCGTCGTTGTTATCTTGGTTACATAATTGACTTCATTCTGAGGATAATTGCTAATAAGTTTAAAACGGTGGATCACAGACCCATATATCATTAAATCTGTCTTTAAAAAGACCATCTGAAAAAAAAAAACTATGTGTCGCCACCCTCTATACAAAAACGCAAAAAATCTAAAAATATTATATTATGAAAAGTACCTTTACTACAAACAAATTTTATGAAAGTTTTTTAAGTATAACTTGTAGTTTCCGAAAAAATATATAGGCCGAACACCATGTACTCTTTCCTGTAGAATTTGGAAGAATATTAAAAAAAAAATAAAACTAAAAGAATTTAACATAAAATTATTGTTTCTTACCTGAACCGTTTTATATTTTTTTGTTTTGATGCTTTTTATTAAAAATAAATTTCGTGTTTATTTTTGGTAATAATAGAATTAATTTAGTTTTATAATAAATTTTTGTTATAAATGAAAAAAAAAAAGTAGCAACAAATGCCCAAACCGAGGAAGTCAATATTGTGTCGAAGTATTGGTTTTATTATTACCTCTTATACATATCGCAAAAAACTAAACGTTAGACTTTGACAGAATATTAACCTATTGTGATTCAGGTATTAATCATTTCCTTTTTATTTTTAAAATAAAATAGTATATTTTTCATTAAAACTAAATAATACATTTTTTTGTTACTAAATATAAATACGAAAATATTTTTATTGAGATGTAGCCAAAAAATAAGAAGTTTTTAAAACTGAACCAATAAGTAAGGTGTATTATTAAGAAAATGCTATTTTTATGTCCTGGCTATTTTGATTTAATTCAATATATTTTTGTTATTTTATTAAGTGTTTTACATTTTTTAATGAGGAAAGCCATAAATATGGCCCTGATAGTCCGGTCAAATTAGATCAAAAAATAAGTGTACAGGTACATAAACTTACCTCAAGCTGAAAGTGTGTAAAATTATTTAAAACATAATTAAAAATAAAATTTTAAAATTTCCCATCCTTCTGGTACATGGAAAAAATTTGACTCAAGGTCAAAGGACAAAAAAATGGGTTTTCGTGATTTTCTTCAAAACGGTAAGTTTTATCGTAAAATTACCCATAACAAAAATTGTAGATCATAAAGTTATCTGTAAAGAGGTATTATTATTTTTTTCCTAAAAGCCACCGTTCCTAAGATATAACGATTTAAAAAGTTGTAAGCGTTATTGTATGCACACGTTTCCACGCCACATTTGAGGTAGTATACTTAGCGCGTTTTTTTTTACGTGGTCTCCCCAGTAGGCCTATTTGACAGGTCTGTTATGATTCTGTTTAATTGAAAACTACTTGAATAATAAGAGATATTCGCAAGGGTTGGAATTGATAAAAGCGATGGAAATTAAAAAACAGTAGAAAAATTTATTCGTCCGATTGATAGTCTTCAATTACTTTTCTTCATCCTGGATGTAAGTGAATTGCGTCAATAGCGATGAATCTCATGTCTGTTCGTTAGTATCAAACGAATCCTCTGCTGTGGGTCATTCAACATTAGAACACGACCGGCCTTGACAATTCGTGTATGCCAGAGAACAAAACAGTCCAACTTTTTTGCAACCACATTTAGCACTGCATCCTTTTTTACAGTTGTAAAAAATTGTGTTTAGCAGTTTTTTCGGCGCAGGTGGGACTAAAGTCTGAATTGGTTCTAATGTATTATCGACTAACTTCCAACCCCAATCTTTTGGGTCTAACTGATAACCAAACCACACTTGGTAATGATTTAATGAGCAGCGGCTGAGATTGAGAAAGACGAGCTAATTGCACTTGTTTTTTATTTCGAGTGTTTTTTAACAAATCAATCCTATCGATACTTATCTAAGCAGGTAGTTTATATAATTTCAATATTAATAATTGGATCTTTATTTTACCTGATATTCTCATAGTCATATTTATGTATATTTTATATTTAAAATGTAAGTTACAATCATCCATAGAAAATATTTCTACTTATATTACAGCTACAGAGATGTATATACGTGACGTACTTATGCATATGCTTACAACCTTTTTAATTGTTATATCTCAGGAATGGTGGCCATAAGTAAAAAAAATAATAATATCTTTTTCATAGATAACTATATGATCTACAATAATTTATATTTAGGGTAATTTTACGATAGAACTTACCGTTTTGAAAAAAAATCGAGAAAAAAACATTTTTCGACCCTTTGACCTAGAGTCAATTTTTTCACATACCGGAACGATGGTGAATTTTAAAATGTTATTTTTAATTATGTTTTGAATAATTTTACTTACTTTCAGCTTGATGTAAATTTATGTACCTTAGAATGTCTAGATTAACCAGAGTATGATAGTCCTTCTTGCAAAATAAATTACAGTATAATACAATTTAACACAATAGAAGGTGTTCCTACTGTTAAAAACTGTTAAGAAGTGCAGTCGAACAAAATCGCTTAAAATTGTGTTTTTAGGTTTTAATTACGATTGAAACTTAGATAATAAAACTAAAAAATAAAAATTACAGATAGTCATTTATTTAAAAATTTATGACTTATTTGTATCAAAAAACTATTCCATTTTAATGCTCTTTCTGTATATATTTACGTTCTTAAACTT
>JAHBCN010011606.1:0-28747 GCA_019359885.1 Listronotus oregonensis
GTAAATAACATACAAAAAAATTTTTTAAAAAATTGCCGTCGCAAGATTCTACCATCCCGATGCCAAAAAATTTGGAGGAAGTACATAGATTTCCCCCAAGCATACAGCCCTCTACTAGTAAAGGTAAATTTTTTTTTATTTATAAATTCCCCCGAGAATAACATTATTTTTTTCTTGGAATCAATATTAAAACTTTATGTAAAATGTCAACTTTGTAGGGGGTTTGGGACATTTTCGCATTGTACTAAATATTTCTTTCAATTTTTTGTTGGGGGAAAAAAGGGGGTTATTACATCCACTATTTTAAATTGTTTGTCCTAAAAAATTTTTGAAACTTATAAAAATTTTTTTTTGTTGAAGACTAATATTTCAGACAGATATGAATTATTTTTGAACCATGAAAATTTTATAGATTTTTGAAATTGCTATACATAAATATCGACACCCGGGCCCCAAATGTAAAATTAACGGTTGCCCTTTACTTCCCCCGGGGGGTTTTTGGGAAAATTAAATCCTTAGGTTTAAAAAACACATTAAAAAAAATTTCCAGAAGTAGGAAATGGCAGACTACCTTTGGTTTAACTTATTTAAATCCAAAAAATTTGAAGACTGCTTCGTTTTTGGGATTTAATTTTCCTATAAGCCAGAAAATACATTTGTAGTCAGTATCCGATTTTTTAAAGAAATGTACGTTGGAGATAATGTTTTATTTTCACCTAATTTTGGGCTGACAATTTCCCCTTTCTCTTATTCGTACAACGAACGCATGTGAGTCTTTCCACTCACAATTTAACTCTTCCTTTTATTCCACTCATCCGTCGATTTATATTTTCTTTGACAAATTAAAGGTTTCAAATTGATATTTTTTTAAAAAAATTCAAAGTTTGCATATTCCTTTTAAAAAAATTAAGGATAAGGATGTTTAAGAATAAATTTAAAGGGTTTTCTTAAAAAGGAAAGAAAAAAAACGAAATTTATCAGTTAGTTTGAAAATGTACATCGTATCATTTCAAATTTAAAAATATTAAAATATTATTTTTTTAATTTTAAAAAAACAAAATTTCCCAAAAAAAACATCGTTGTTTTATTTAAAAAATTTAAATTAACACTTTCAAATTGCCAAACACCTTATTTATAAATGCCCCAAATAGGTAAGTACCTGCATAAGGGTTTGCCGAATTTACCAAAAAATATACCGACTCAAAAAATTTTTGGTCCCCCGTTTTCTTGTCGAAAAAAATACCTGTTATTTTGGGGCCGTTTTCCTCCCCCCTTAAAAAACCCTTATTATATTTAAAATATACCCCCAAAAAAATTAAAAAACGACGTTTAAAAATTTAAAAAAAATTACTGCCAAAATACCCCCAAATTTTATTCTTTTGAAAATTTTCTTTTAAAAACCACCCCAAAATTGCAATTCTTATAAACCAATATAATTGATATAAATAGGAAAAAAAAAATAGAATTGCATAAAAAAAATTATACCGGTAAAAGTATAAAGTATACCGGTTTTATAGAACATTATGCCCCCAAAGGGGGATTCGATTTTTTGAAAAAAAAGTTGATTGGTTTTTTAAACAAAACCTTTTTTAGTTTTAATGATAGAAAGTTTGTTCAAAAAAAAAATTTTTTGGTAGTGTTTTTTAAGAGCAAAAAAGGCAAAAAATTTAACCCCCTTTTTCCCCCCTTATTTTTAAAAGGGGGGAGGTTTTTTAAAGGGCTAGGATAAGGTGGTGTCCCAAATAGAGGCTTTAAACGGCCATATCTGGCCAAATATTTTTGTAAAAAAAAATATATGAAAAAAAAATTTTTTGCTAAAAAAAAGCTATAATTTTTTAAATTTTAACATTTTTTCTTATCTCCAGTATTTTTGGGGTTATTTTAAAAAAAAATTTTTTTGGAAATTTTGGGAAATCGTTTTTCACTTTTTTTTTGGTATGATGGCCTTACAAACTTTGGTTTTTTATTGGACCTACCTTAAGCTCCCTTTTCCCCCAAAAAAACATTTTAATTTTGTTAAACTTCAAAAGGGGTTTTAAAAAAAGATATATAAAAAAATCCCCAAAAATTTCAGAAAATATTTTAATTAAAAAAATTTAAAAGGTTGTTTTTTTAAAAAAACTTTTCGTAGAAAAAAGTAGGAACAAACCTTGTTTTTATCATAACTCCTAAATTTTTTTTTTCTTAAAACCTTTTTTTGTTTTTAAAAAAAAAGGTCTTATTATAATTTAAAAAGACCCTTTTATGTTTTCCTTGAAAAAAAAAAATGTTTTTCCGCTATTTGGGTATAATTTTCAAATTTAACATTTGAAAAAAAACTAACCATTAACAAGCCGTAGCTCGGGCTGTGTTGGTTGTAAAAAAAAATAAAAAAATTTTTTTTTTTTCTTTTTTTTTTTAAACTACAATTTTTCTCTCTGTTTTTTTTTTAAAAAAATATTTTTTTTGTGTTATTCGTGAAAACCTTATTAAAAACGTCATTTTTTTTAAAAAAAATTTCTTTCAATTGCAATCTCGAAAAATATTAGTTTACGAAAAAATGTATAGACATTTTTTTTTTTAAAAAATTTTTTTTTTTTATCGATTTCTATAGTTAAATTTTAAAAAAAATTTTCCCCCCCATATGGGTGGAACCCCCCAGGATAAAAGCCCCCTCGGCATGATATAAACTTTTTATCCTTGGGGTATTCCCTACCCCCCGTTTAAAAAATTAGGTTTTAAAACCATCGTTAAAAAAAAAATTTTGGGCCCAAAAAGCCTCATCTCCTGTCTAATTTTTATAGGTTCAAAAAAAACCCCTTTGTCGGGGTTTCGGCCCTTTGAAGATTAGTGATAAGAAATGTTTGTAATTTATTGCAACTACTATAAAAATGTAATTTAAATGAAGTTTTACCAACTTTTAATAAATTTATGTAATGTCATAAATAATAATTTATCCAACACCTGCTAATTATTTATAGGAGTCATTATTTGTTCCAATTTAGGCAGGTAAGCTGTCAATTAACTCACTCTCTTGTTTTAAAATATGGATTCATTTCCTATCGTTATTATTACAAGCATTTAAATTAACAATAATATTTAATGAAAATGACATAGTTTGGATGGGTTTTGGGGGTTGTCAAATTTCCCTGTTTCTTTTGGGAATTTATTAAAAGGGTTTTTTTCTTCTTCTTCTTCTTCCTGGAAGCCGTCTTGATTCACTACCGGATTCAACGCAGCCTCGGGCTTTTTGTGACTAATCTCCCCCCATATTTTTCCCCAAATTTTCCCATTTAGTTTTGTTTCTTCTTTAAAACTTATAACCCCGAGACTGGTTGGTTGATGTATTCTGTGGGCTCATTTTCCCGTTTCCCAAAAAAAGCCTGTCCCTGATTCAACGCCTCCCTTTGCACAGTATATAGTAGGCAGTTTCTTACCCCCTTTTTTGCAATTCTGCCGGGTCCCCATTGTTTGAGCCTATCTTGTGTAGGTGTCCTCTTAGGTTCTCGTGCCCTGTTAGCAGCCCTACTAAGGGTTCTATTAGGCCGACACAACTGCTTAACTGTTTTCTGGTCCCTTGAGTTCTTTCAGCTATTTCAATTTTGTTTTGGACGGATTCTTCAAGGTAGCCCTTCGCTACTAATGATGATTTCCATTCTCTATGGCGCTCAAGTATTGACATGTTGGTCCCCGCAGTAGCTAGTAGGGTAACGGAAGATCTAAACAATGGCCGGTGTATAGGTCTTGATCTTTCAGGTTTAAACATGCGGCAATTTTTGAGGGTATTTTTGACATGGTATTTATATTCACACACTGATTTGTACCTTTGCCATTTTTATAAAAGGCAAAAAAGCGGCGGTGGCTGGTGTTTTTTGGTCGCAAAGAAATGCATTTTTTACACAAATCAACAGGGTTTACTGAAAATTCTTCTTTAAGAATAGTAAAACTTCTTGTTTTTTTTAGTTTCTGTGTCTAGCAACATAACAAATAAATAATTTGCTTGATACTAAACATTCTTATTTTTTAAATCTGTTAACTCATCACATCTACAAACCTCAGTAATCCCCATAATCAAAGTTACTTTCATTAGTAAATACTCACTGTCGGGGGCCTGTCGTAAAAAGGTTTCTATTTTATTTTTATCCAAAGTTTTGGACTTTTTGCGTTTGTATCCTTGGGATTTACTTTTTAAGAAACTAGTTAATTTGGCAAATTGTGAAATGTCGATTTTCTTATACAGACGAAGGGTCGAGCGAAGCATGGAGTATTTAGTTCATAAAGACGATGGAGCTAATTTTTTCTGTAAATGTAAAAAATTAACCAGAAAAACATTTTCGTCGATTCTTTTTATCTTTCTTGCATCCATTTATTTTTTAAAAACCTTGTCGTAACAATCTCAAGATTTTTCTGATAATATCTGCATTGCCGCTTCTCCTGCTTCCGTAGTAATGTCCCGAGGCACATAATTCTGATCAATTTCTTTCATTTTTTTTACTCTAAAAACCGCTTTTGACACAATAGAATCTAAAATGTCAAAATTTATTTGAATATTTCACTTATGTATAGATTTTCCCATAAGACACGTTAAAAATTTAAAAATTTCAGCGGAAATTTCACGTTTCCTAGACAACGTGGTATTTTGACTTACTTTCAAACACAAAATAAGTCAATTTGGTCATGTACACGATAAAGAAATGGATAAAGTAATTTAAAAAAACGATATCAGTTATAGTTTTAATTATGTTGCATGAAATTGAAAATTGTATGACAAAAGAAAACATTTTAATAGTATAATACAACCATATTTCTCCATTCTAAAAATATTTTCCCTAAATACCGCTCGTTCATAAAAGTTAACCAGATAATTTTCATTTAAGCTTGTTATACAAATTCCACTCGTTTTTTGAACTCGTGGAATTATAAACAACAAAATTATCGGTAATTTTTAGGCACTCGTGGTATTACCCCCGAATAATTGCTAATAATTTTTAAGTCTTGTAGCAACCAAAAACAACCTACTTGAATCCGAGCTTGAATGTTTAGACTAAAGGTGAATTTACACGGTACAAGCAGCTGCCGCATAAACACCAAACGTCAACGCAAAATGTCAGAAAATAAAAATTTATAAATCCCTCTTTAACAGACTCATTTTAAAAAAATACCTCTTTTTTTTCAGTTCTTAAATAAAACCCGCTACTCGTGGGTTATGATTTCTCAGTTGCTGAATAAAAACATTGTGTGCTACTCGTGTGTTATGTTTTCTAAGTCACTTGAGAAATTATAAATTTTTCTCGCGTAACTTATTTTCAACATAACACACTAGTGCCATAAATAACCATTAAAAGGGACAAAGCTGTAAATAAATCTGTATAGTTTTCCTTTGTGGTGTGGTTCTTAGGTCTTCAGGGATGCTTTCGAGCAAAAAAAAGTGTATTAACATTAACAGGTGGAAAAGGGCTAAAAATGGCCTCTCAAGGCCCTAAAAATGGGTTTCTCGCTAATATCTGTCAAAATATGTGAATTGAAAATTTTTTGTTACCAGAAAAAATAAAGACCGCCTTGTAGTCTACAAAAATGTTCCTTATAATTTTTTTCAAAAAATCGATAGTTTTCGAGATAACGGGACCCAAAAGTCCCCTCATCTGCCGCTCTACCGTCAGAATGCCGCTATCTTCATGGATTCACTTATAAGCGGGCGGACGAATTGTTCCATTACTCGGGCAATAATGTACGTTTTCTAATCATTCAAAGTTCATCTGAATGAGAAAACCCGTAGATATCATTGCATATGAGTTTGGGTCCATTCTGATTTTTATAGAATATTAAAAAAAGCGGTCAAAGTTTTTTTTCATAATATTTTGAGGGTATCTCATTAATTTATTGATATTTTTTGAAAAAATGGGTTTTTATTAACATTTCTTTTTTATAATAAGACCTTAGCAAGTGTTTAATGATCCCAGAAGATTTCCTTTACAATCTTTATTACGTTTTGATAAAAAATTGTTTTGCCCATCTGCATTTTTTAGTAAGAAACTACTACTACCACATCTATCCAGTGTGGAATGTTATGAATTTTTCGACGGCCGTTTTTGCGAAAGGTATTGGTGTTGCGAAAAAATGGTAGGGCCCATTTTTGTAGAGTTCGAGGTGATCTTCATTTTTGGTAAAAACTAAAATTTTCTAATTCGCATATTTTGGCAGATATTTGCGAAAAACTCATTTTTGGGACTTTGGGGAGCCATTTTCAGCGGGTTCCCACGTCGGAATCGTGATAAACTTTTTCTCGCTCGAAAACATCCACGCTAATCTAAGAATTGCGCCACAAATGAAAACGGTACAGATTTATACAGTAAAGCGCAGAGCACTGCGAACATAGGACGATCCTGGACGATTTTGGATGTACCTAAAAACGCCGCACGCATTACTTATCGATCAATAATTTTCCAGCAAATAATTCATTCGTCGCGCGTCGGCCGGCCAATCGATCAATTCAATACGTTTATTTCTGAAATAATTATTCTTTACTATCGAACGCTCCACAACTATAGTTGTACTGTGTCGATTATTTGCGACCAAAAAGTTTTTTTTTTAATAAAATAATTATTAATAATGGATGTTTACGAACTGGAAGAGAAACTTAAAATAATTGAATGGTATCACCGTGAAAATCCTGTTAGGGGAATTAGGGAATTATTTATTCATTTAATTCCAACCAGGCCGGCTCCCACGATTTCCACTATTTACCGAGTCATTAAAAAGTTTCTGACATTTGGTTGTTTAACTCCAAGAAAACATAAACATGATAGTGCCCCAGAAGAAAACAACGAAAGGGAAATGAAGTGGTGGCAAGTGTTATTGAAAATCCTACAATTTGCAGAACAGGTTGATTTGAGCAGAAGGTCAGTGGGAAGAGTGCTGAAATAAAATGGATACCGATTTTACAAAGTGAGAAAAACCCATGAAATTTTTCCTGGTGATTATTTTAGACGAATGCAATTGACAGACATTGCCACTTTATGGACTCACCCAACGATTTTTTTTCTCTGGGGTCACGTAAAATCACTAATTTATGGTTTCCAGGAGAATAGGGCTAATAATCTACAAGAATTGCAATTACAAAGTAAAAATTCTTTTAGGATTATTACCCTTAACATTCTAGTAAATGTCGAAAGGCGTTTTTATGACAATCGAACAAGAGGAAGCACAAAGGACCTACTGAGGTCTAGGTGCGGTGGTATATAACCACCCTCTGAACATTCAGATCAGAGATGACAATAGATAACTTGTAAGAATTTTTCTTTTTTTCTTTTGTGAATGCATATTTTGCCTATAAACACTGCTTCCTCTTACTGAAAATAAAAACGTAGTACACAACTAAACTGGGCAGATAATTCTTCCGACCGCACTCCCCACCAATCGCAACCAAAAACAAGCCACGTGAGGAAATGAGACGGAAATTGAAATGCAAGCCACAAAACGATTATTGGTATTTTAGAATTGGGTACATCCAAAATCGTCCAGGAGCCTCCTATGTTCGCAGTACGGTGCGTTTTACTGTATACAGCTTTGGGTACTTTTAGGTCTTCAGTTAGTGGACTATAATAAAAAGTAGGTTTTTAAAGGTAATCTTCTTAATATTATCGTACACTAAACCGGGTACCCACGAAAATACTTTTCAGCTGTCATTTTTTATTGTGTTTATCAATTATGACGAAACCTGTGTGTAGTGTTGTTATTCTAATAAAACGACATTTTTATGCAGATTTGACAAGATTTTCCGACTTTCGGTCTTACTGGAAACAACTGAAAATTTGTATATTTTTTGTTTTTTGGATTTAACAAATCAATTTATGTCCAAATGCATCGTTTTTCTGTTGTTAATACTAAATTTAACTAAAAGCTGTGTTAAAATCCTACAGCAATTGTTTTCACGGCTGCCCTTGTCATGGCAACTACTATTTATTGCAACGTACGTGGTATACTCGATTCAGTACAAAAAAGATCTTTTATCCACATAATAAAATGTAAAAATTTAAACGTTAATAAAGAAAATTGTAGTGTTCGACTTCCATTGATTCGGTTTTAAATACTGCATTTAGTAATGGTTTAAAAGTTATATGTTTCTTTTCCTTAATAGTTAGACAATGTTATGGTTTCAATAACACTAAAATCTTGGACTTCCATTGTCTTTGTTTGTCATTTGTTACACAACGTTTCGGTTAATGATGGATCTCCAACCTTTTTTAAGTGATAACTTTTTGGGACCCTGAATACGAATCCAGAGTTATCACTTGAAAACGGTTGGAGATACATTACTAACCGTAAGGTTGTGTAACAAATAACAAATAAAGACAATAAAAGTCCAAGATTTTAGTGTTATTGATATGTTTCTATTTCAGTTTTTAAACAATTTTTTTCCGATCAAGAAAGTTTAAAAAGGTAAAATTGAGTTTATATTTTTCTGAACGTCAGTAAAGTATTTGGACTAATTTTAAGGTAATCATGACACTCTACAGGAAAAATTTAAATTTAATTTAAAAATAAAATTTAAACAAAACTTGGATAAAAAATAATAAATTTGACGTATAATGATTTGTAAAATCTGAAAAACAAAACATATACAGTATGTCCCCTTTCAAAATCAATATTTCTTGTCATTTTTGGTGAAACCGGAAGTCAGGAAAGCTTGTTCTCCATGCATAAAAATGATGTTTCGTTAGAATAACAACCCCATCAATTTTTTTTAATATCGACAAAGAAATAAAAAAATAACAGCCGACAAGTTACCTCGTAGGTAGCCGGTATATCCCAAATTCGTTATAATAACACAGCCCCACAAAAGAAAAAAAGTTAAAGGTACGAAAAACTTGATGGTATCTTAATGTTTTTGGGGTGGCTGAATCCGAATCCGGGGTCAGTTTGACCTCATCAGGTCAGGGTCAAGGGCATTTCAAGATCAAATCGCTACCAAATTTGAACAGCATATACTTATGTTTATAAGGTCGCTATATACGAATCCGTCGGTTTAACTCCATCAAATTTGGTTGCGATTTGACCTTGAAATTCCCTACAAAAAATTGAAGGTCTAAAAGACTTGACCATGGTATCTTTATGTTGTTGGGGTCGCTGAATCCGAATCCGGTGTCAGTTCAACCCCATCAGGTTAGGGTCAAGAGCATTTCAAGATCAAATCATCAAAATTATTCACAACCAAATTTTAACAGTATATACTTATTGAGGTCGCTGAATACGAATATGTGGTTAGTTTGACCAAAGTTTAAAGAATTTACAATATTTTGTATATTCTTTAAATTATGGTTTGTCCCTCATCGGCTCATGGTAAAGAGATATTTTAAGGTCAAATCTGCAAAATTACACAGTCCTACAAAAAACACGAACGTCCGAAAGACTGGGCTTTTTATGTTTTTAGAGTTGCTGAATCCTAATGGGGGGTCAGTTTGACTTCGTCAAGGTCAAATATGCAAAATTATTTGCAACCAAATTTGAGTGTATACTTATGTTTTGAAGGTAGCTGAATACAAATTCGTGGTCAATTTGACCCCCATTAAATTTGGTTTGCAATTTGACCTTAAAATGCCCTTGGCCCTGACCTGATGGGGTCAAACTGATTCTGGATTCGGATTCAGGGTCCCAAAAATATAAAGATATCACGGTCAAGTCTTTCAGACCTTTAATTTTTTTTTGTGGGGCATTTTAAGGTCAAATCTCAACGAAATTTGATGGGGTAAAACTGAACGCGGATTTGCATTTAGCGACCTCAACAAGTATACACTGTTTAAATTTGGTTGTGAATAATTTTGCAGATTTGACCTTAAAATGCTCTTGACTCTGACCCGATGAGGTCAAACTGACACCGGATTCGGGTTCAGCGACCCCAACAACATAAAGATACCATGGTCAAGTCTTTGGGAACTTCAACTTTTTTTATTTTGTGTGGATGTGTAATTTATAGAAAACAAATACCACATTAATAACCTGTTAGTCATATCTGTTTTTTCTCCGGTATTTAGAAAACCATATCAATAAAAATAAGATAACAAATTTTAGAGAAATCTATTACTAAAACTTTTTAAAATTTAATGTTCGGGTAAATATTTAACTTTTATTTATGTCCAATGATAATAAAAAGTTTGCTTTAAATTATTATGAACTCCCGGACCTTGCATATTTCGAAAGTTTTAGGTAGAAATTTCTTAATATATTGCCTAGAGAGAATTGAAATTGAAACGAGGGGAGAGGTAAGGAAAAAGAAATAAAAAGTTTTGCCTTATGAACTTTATTAAATGCACAATGTAGATTTATTTACAGCTTTGTCCTATAATTACTTTATTAATAATTTTACTGTTTTCTTTGTTTTTTTAATACTTTTATTTATAATTATGTATTTTACGTTTTAACTTTTGGATGACAATTTCACTAATGTATAAATAACCCCATGTAAAATGCCAAAAATTGAAATTTGTTATCGGATAGAAGGGAAAAAGTTACTAGCTAAAAAAATCGGTAAGTTTACGGTTCTATCAATCGTGTGGTCTATTGTTATCTCCAAGGAAGTTTAAAGGTGTATGGAAGCCCAATACTGTAGAACAAAATTGTCCAGGCGTGCAGGGCATCGGGAATAAGGGGATTGGCCCCGCGGAGTTTGCGCCATAAATAGTAGGTCCGGGCCGGACTTCCATAATTCTTTGTTACTATCTATAAAGTTGACATCATCAAATGTCAACTTTAAACATTTTCTTTTTTTTTTATTTTTTGCACAAAATTTTTGGTTATTAAACGATACTACTATAGAATATTTAAAATTATTGTGTAATATTGGATTGTATATCATATGATATAATATGGAAAGAATAGATGGCGCCACTTTACAATACCAAAAATCTTCGTAAATAAATAAAAACACAATTTTTTAAAATAAATTTCAAACATTGTATGATAGTTCCATGTACTTATCACCAATTTTGTTATAAAAGAAGGGCAAGATAGTGTAAATCAGTTTAATCAAATCCTAGGATGCTGGTTGTACATTAAAAAGTAAAAATTTTATAACTGCTTGTTAGGCATATACTTTTTACTAATAACAAATATTTATGAGACAAAATAACAGTGGTTAAAAAAAACAAAAATCGAATTTCTTTTTAAACAAATACAGAAAAAGCAAAAAGGAACTTTAACATAATATTGTACTTTCTTTCATTCAATAGAGGGATCTGTATATATTAAAATTTGCCTGGTCTGTCCAGTAATTAATAATTTTGATCCTTTAAAAGAATGTACTAAATTATTAAATGAAATAAACGTACCTAAATGTAAACCTTATTTCTTTTTAATAATCCACAGAAATACACAAACATTGTGGAAATCATCTTAAAGGTAGTTAAGATTGCCTTACTTTTCTCACTGCTATTTTCTATGAAATTTTTATTTTCTATTATTCATAATTGATATATTATTATTTATTCGGTTACCTAACGTTACGTCTCATAAGAAGCACCTAATTTAAATATAAGAAATACTAACCTAAAGTAAAAAATGCCGGGTATGTTACCCTTGAATTTGCAAGACATTGGGCTTCCATACACCTTTAAACTTCCTTGGTTATTTTGGGTGCGACTGTACTTTATATTGTTGATAAATTATTATTTTGCTTTTAACTTGATTTCATTCGCGCAATTGTCTTATTAAATACCATTTGTACTTAAATTTTGAGCCAGAAATTTTGTGCCTGGTTTTAAATACTTTGAAAATTCAACTCGTTTCTCAAAATCACTTAAGCTACGCGTTCATAAATATCCAGCCAAACCTGACCATTGATAGTATAACATATGATAAACTTTCATTAAATGTTTAGTTTTTTGAGTTTTGTAGTCTTTATTCCCATGTTTCCAATATTTCTTTATATTTTCAAAGTTTTCTGATATTTAAAAATATTTCCGGAAAAAATATTTTTAAATATACAGGGTGTTCCAAAAGTTATGGAACCCAGAGCAACAGCAGATTCCTTAGGTCAAAATGATGCAATTAACGTAAACTTGCATAATTACAAAGTTAATAATAACTAAGATACAGGGTGTCAAACTTTTATTTGTTTTTAGTTTTTTCGTAATAGTTTTTTACTAAAAGACATTGCAGTACAAAATTTATGATTTGGAGGTTCTTTGAGGCGAGAAATTCAAATTCGTCCATGCTTTTGATGTTGCTAGTAGTTGCTACGTCCTGCCCCACTTGTTTTAGATGTCATAACTTTTTTTGAACTAAGTATATTGATTAAAATATAATATATACTGATTATAATTTCTCCAAAAACAAATATTACATCTTATAATTATTTTCATTAAATCAAAATAAATAGAATTTAAAATGAACATTTTTTCTAATTTATGGGAGAGTAGTCTTATTTTTCAATTCAATTCAATTTAATGCAAGTTTACTACATAATTTTTTCATAGGTTCTTTGAAATTCAGTTTATTATCGATATACATTTTCGAAAATTTAGTTTATGAAAAGGATTAAATAGTTTCATCATTTAAAAATTGGTTATTACGTACACTTTTAAATGTTAAGATATAAGTTTTAGTAATATTAAAAAAAGCAAGATAGGTCTCTAAAAGCAACTGTTTTCGAGATAAACACACTTTAAGGGAAACCGCAATTTTCCTATGAAAAATGGTTTTCGGTCAATTGTTTTCAGACTTTGCAAAGTAATAGTTTTTAACACTTTAATCAAAAGTCTTTATAGGCACAAAACTTAAAAACCCCTCTAACCCCTCCAAAATCCGCCCCCAAGGTCACTTGGGATTTGGAGACCTTTGAAGGTGATTTTGGATGGGTTAGAGGGGTTTTGGGTTTTGTGCCCAAGGAAACTTTTGATCAGCGTGTTTAACACTATTTTTTTGCCAAGTCTAAAAACAATTGGCCGAAAACCATTTTCCAAAGGAAAATTGCAGGGTCCTTTAAAGTGCGTTTATCTCGAAAACAGTTGCTCCTAGACCCTAAATAAGGTATACATTTTTGACGCAGCAGGAATTATAGTAACTTCTTTTTAAATAAACAGGTCAATATACTAAGCTTAGAAAAAGTTATGCCATCTAAAACAATTGAGGTAGGCCGTAACTGGCGCCTTCTACTAGCAATGTCAAAAGCATTGACGAATTTAAATTTCTCGCTTCAAAGAACCCCAAAATCCCTAATTTTGTATCGATATGCCATTTAGTTAAGAAAATATAACGAAAAAACGAAAACGAATGTAAAAGTTTGACACCCTGTATCTTAGTTATTATCAACTCTAGGATAAGGCATGTTAACGTTAATTGCAATATTTCGACCTAAGGAATCTGCTGTTGCTCTGTGTCCCATAACTTCCGGGACATCCTGTATATTTCCGAAAATTTTTCATTACCAGCAGGGTGTGTCATAAAAATATATCTAAATAGGTAAATTCTTGCCTATGCCTAGAACCGATATCATTTTTTTTATGAAAATGTGATCACTATACTAGTTATAATGAGCAAGAACTTTTTTTTTTAAATTGTGGGGATATTATTATTCAAAAACGTGGGCGCCACTGGTAGATTTACGACATTTACTTGTTGGGAAATGACCTAAAACAATGTTGATTTTCGGACTCTTTAATTAATGATAAACCTGCTGTATCAAAATTATATAGTTTAGGGACGTTAACTTTGTTTAGTTAATAGAGACAAATTGTTTGGGATTTACAGTTTTCTATTTTACAAGTTTCTATCCCCCCAAAAAAACAATTTTCCCACATATTTAACATTTATAAACCAAAGCTAAAGCATAAATCAACTTAACTGTTTATAGTAATTTTGTTAATTTATTTATTTATTAATAAAATGTTAATAATGACAGTGTATTAGTCAAACATCGTGAAGTGCAGATGAGGCTGATGTCTTAGAGACAAACGTCAATACTGCAATAGCTGTGTGGAATTGTTAAGTCTAGTTAAATCATGTAAGGAGGGGGTGTTCACCGATCACCATATTTGGATTCAGCAACCCAAAAAACCCCGGACGTTGAGTTTCTCTTTTTCCTCGCATGAACGTTGGGAGAGTCCCACGGAGATGACGTTCATCGGCGTTACTGAGCTCCTGATCGGCTGTGGGTCAATTTGAACATCCTAATCGTGATCAGCCACCTCGAAAACCCACGGGAACCCGATTTGGGTCAGTTTTCACTCTTATTTTCAAAGTTATTAAATCTTCCAAAAGCCGTCTTAAAAAGATGTATATTTAAATGCATTTTTGGCTACAGCAATGCAATTTGTGATTTGTATAAGTCACAAAGTAAGTACATATTTTTTAAAAATTTTTGGAAGCGAATGCAAAAAACCGCATTTCGATCCGTCTTAGTATAAAAATTTCCAAGGTTAAGTGCTTATTCCTCGTTTTCAAATTTGGAAGTTGGTTGTTTTTTTAAAAAATTGCCCCCATATTGCATCCACCATCTTAAGTTTTGCAAATGTAACCCCCAAATACTAAATTTGGTACAAATCCCCCAATTTTCAAAAATGCAGCCACAATACTGCCATGTTAGATTTTCTCAACCTACCTCACCACATTTTTAGGAGCATCCATCAGCTACGTTTTAGGGCAAAAAACGGCCGCATGGGTCAAGAGTTTTTGTTTTAACAAGCTTTTTTTGCTGGAGACTCGATTTTTTTTCAGCTATCGGCTGCCATATTGGAGCCGCAATAACAGATTTTTCAAAGGCGCACTCGGCATTTAAAAGTAGACCTTCTAAGCTGTAAAATGAAACCCTCCTCGATTTTTTCAGTTGCTCTTAATTTGGTTTCCTTTGGGGTTTTAAAAAGGGATCGTCCCATTTTATGTGTGTGTATGTATAAAATAAAAAAGGTGATTTTTTCAATTTTTGAATCTTACCCTAAAATATTTTTATTTTA
Organism: Listronotus oregonensis; assembly: GCA_019359885.1. Classification (NCBI taxonomy): domain Eukaryota; kingdom Metazoa; phylum Arthropoda; class Insecta; order Coleoptera; family Curculionidae; genus Listronotus; species Listronotus oregonensis. Next base: position 14,925 of record JAHBCN010011606.1, read on the forward strand.
AATAGGTCTTTATAAAAAAATTTTTAAGAAATTTTATTTTTTATGTAAAATAATGTATATATAATAAGTATAATAAAAATTAATTTTTAAAAAACTTTTTTTACGCTATTTCTCATCAAAAAGACTGCTGACGTAAAAAACTGAAAATTTTTTCTTTTCTTATCCTCCCAGGATTTTCTGATTTTATTTTCAAAAATTGACTTAAACCCCTTTTTAAACCCAAATTTTAAAATTGCTGACATTTTTATAATTCATTTTTTCATACAAAATTTAAAAGAAACTTAAAATCTCTTTTAAATTCCTAAGGGAATTTATAAATTTTTAATTTTAAAAGGGGTTTGTTAAATTTTTTTTGTAAATGCTTCATAATTAAAAAAAAAAATTTAAAATAAGTAAAAAAAAAAAATCAAATTTAAAAAACTTCTTTATAATTTTAGGGCATGCTTTTTTTTTACTTTTTTTTGAGGCCATTTTTTTGGCCTGACACAGGGGGGGTTTTAAAAACCCAAAAGCTTTTTCCCTTTCTAATTTTTTATTTTTACATGGGTTGGGAAAATTTATTTTAAATTTTAATTTTTCAATTATTAGTGGGTTTGGAATTTCCTCCCTGGGGCCCCCACTTTTTTGGATGAATCTTGTGTTTATTTTTGGGCTTTGATCGTTTTCCTTTTTCCTCCCCTTTTTTCTCGTTTTCCTCTTCCCTCTTCTTTTTTTTTTTCCCTTTCTCTTTTTTCCCTCAAAAAATTCAAATAATGATCCCCCAAACGTCAAGTTATCGGGGTAAATACCCCCCCATTCTTCCCGGGGCGGGGGTTTTGGGGGGCCCCATCAAAAAAATCTTTTCCTTAAAAATTATGGGGGTTCTTAACTAAATTTTCCCCATTTTTAATCTCAAAGTCCACTTTTCTTCAAAAACCCAAAATAAAAGAAACCCAACCCCTCCCTTTTTCCCCGGTTTGAAATTTATTTTTCTTTTAATGGGCTTTTGTCGTTCCACACGGCTTTTTAGGGCCCCCTCGAATCGGTAGGCCCGTTTCTTTGGCTTAAACTTCTTTCAAATCTTCTACCCAAAATTTTCTCCATATACGGTCCCCCTCGAATTCCTACAACAGTTCTTTGATTTTCCCTTTTAATAAAGATCGACAATATTATTTCCCCGTTTCCAGGCCAAAAAATCTCCTCGGGGTTTTAATGTTCTTAGGGATTGGGTAGGCTCTACAAAAACTGATCCAAAGGGGAAGCACCCGAAAATTTCCAATCAGCAACTCGCCTCAATCAATTTTGGGAACCACCACCTGGGTTACCCCTAATTCAATAGATTTTTTCTTCTTACCCCGCTCTATCAAGCAAGCCTCCCTTTCGCTCTGATCTGGTTTGGTCACCTATCATCTCCCACTTTTTCGCCATGAAACCTCCGCCACGAACCGTCTGGGTACAACCCGACTGGGGTGGTCTGGGGATTTTTTTGCCAGCACCCCTTTTATCCTACCTGCTTCTACTCATGATCCTTCCGAAATATGCAAACAAATTAGAAAAAAAATTTATCTAGGTTTTTAGACCTATATTCCCCCAAAAGAACCCCTAACTAAAAAAAACCCCCCGGTTTTTTTAAATCCCCTTTAAAACCAGACTCTTAAAATTCAACCCCCAAAAAGTTTCTTCAAAAAACCCCGTCCCGAAAAACCGGGAAGCATCAAAAAGAAATCAGTATAATCAAACCATCTCGAACAAAAGACCGTTTTAACAATCGGATAAAAGATAAAGTTCTATCTTGCTCGAAAGGCAGTAAACTTTCTGGGTCCCTTCCAAAAATATTAGTCAAAAAATTTTTCACAAATTCTTTTTCCCCTAATTTCTGAAGATGGAATTGTCTCTACCTCAAAGGAAAAGCCAATATTTTCCCAAAAAATTTGCTGCCAAATTTTACTCTTGATCCTCCCATTAATTTTTTAAAGGGTTTTTTTAAAAACCAAAAAAAAATCAAGCGTATTTTTTTTTCTCTTAAAAAATCGTCTGGGCTGGATGGCATACAAGCAATCGTCTTAAAAAATGTCCCCCGGGTTGCACCCCTCCCAACTCCCTCTTTCCAATCTTTGGGGCATTTTCCCAGAGTTGGAAAACACTTTTCAACCCGTCCCCAAAAGGATCCAAAAATCCCCCCTTCCCAAATATAGACCTATTCTCTTCTTTCAGTTGTTTGCAAAGTAAGGAAAAATTCATTAATTCCCAAATCAAAGTATCTGGAAAAACATAAGATCTTACATGATAGACAATATGGATTCCGTCACAGTAGATCCACAGCCTGATCTTCTTTCTTTGTCTCACACAACTGGAACAAGTCCCTTGAGTTTCTTGGTGAATCCCAGATCGTTGCTCTTGACATATCCAAAGCTTTCGATCAGGTCTGGAAGATGGGCTTCAAAAACTTCCTTCTTACGGTCTTCCACCTAAGCTTTGCTCTTGGCTTTCCAGTTTCCTTTCTAATCGACGTATATCAGTTAGTGTAGATGGCCATTCCTCCAGTTTCTACCAAATTAATGCCGGGGTGCCCCAGGGTTCAGTGCTGGCACCCACGCTGTTTCTTCTACACATTAACGATCTTCTCTCTTCCACAATCAATCCCATTCATAGTTTTGCTGACGATAGTACCCTCCACTCTAGTATTCAATTTCATAAGCCACCGTGTGATTTTGATTTGGAAAACAAGCGCAGGTCAATGCAGATATCTCTATCACAAGACCTCAAACTTTTATTTTGAGTGGGGCCAAAAAATCTTGTTCAGTTTAATGCCTCAAAAACACAGTATGTTCGCTGTCGCGAAAAAGTCTGCAAATGCTCATCCCTTATTGAGCGGCCAAGTTCTGCAGAACAAAAAATCGTTTAATCTTGTCGGCGTTACTTTTGAGAATAACCTTAACTGGCCCAAACACATTACATCCATAGCTTCGGCAGCTTCAAAAAAGCTTGGATTCCTCTTCCGAGCCAGAAAATATTCTTCTTCCAATCTGTACACTCTGTATGTATCTCAAATTAGACCCTCTTTAGAATATTGTTCTCATGTCTGGGGAATGGCGTCCCCTACAACACTTAGCATTCTGGACTCCATTCAAGAAGAGCCGTTCGTCTTATTAGTGATCCAACGCTCACATAAAGGCTTCCTCTTCTTGCCACCGTCGAGCTGTAGGGGATCTGTCGCTCTTCTAAGGTATTTTCGGCTTCTGCTCAGAGGTTGGCCAGTATAATTCCTTCTCTGGCAGCTCCCAACAGAGCAACCCGTAGTGCAACTTTATGCATCCTTTACAGTTCAGTTAGAGAGGCCCCGAACTTCCCGCTTTCTTCGTTCCTTTATCCCTAGAGTGTCAAGACTGTGGAACCTGCTGCCCGCAGAAGCTTTTCCTTCTCCTCCCAATCTCCAAATATTTAAGTCCCGTGTGAACAAACTCCCTCTCACCACACTTAAGGCACCCACGGTACGTTAGTACTTAGGCATCAGCCTTCGTGGACTGTCCCAAGATTTTAAAAAAAAAAAAAAAAATTAAATATGAAAAAACTAGGAAAGTTGTGTTAAGAGGTTTCTGAGATATTCGATTTTGAAAACTTGAAATATGGTATGCAAGAAGTAAGTGGCAGCAATTCGATCTCCCCGGCACGGTTGCAGACAACGTCTGGTATACGGATGGTTTCAAAACCGAACAGGGAACTGGAGCGGGCGTATATAGTGAAATGAGGAATTCAAAATTCTCCATTTCACTAGGAACACACAGTTCTGTATTTCAAACATGCTTTATTGCACTGTGCGAAACAAAATAACAGGAGGGATTATAAAAACAACCGGATATACATATAAACCCTAAGGTAACGTCTAGGCTGACATGGGAATGCCAAAAAGAACTGGAAATCCTAGGAGAACCAACAGGGTAACTCTCCTGTTGGTACCAGGACATTTGGAAATAGATGGCAACGAAAAAAGCGGATAAACTAGCGAGACATGGATCATCCACACCATATTTTGGACCAGAACCTGCCCTTAGAGTGACCAAAACCACAGCACGAGGGCAAACCAGGGAAAGAATTCGAAACAAACGCAAGAAATACTGGGAGAACCTCAATAGAATGAGACATGGAAGGGGCTTCATAAGGGGCCCATCCAAAAGAACGAAGGAAGAACTACTTAGACAAAGTAGGAAATGGCTTCGGGGTCATTCCATTTCAAATCATCCAATAAAAAAATGAAATGTCACTCATGACCTCAGATTTGGCTGACAATTTTTTTATTTGTTTATTTGACCATCCTAATAATCTATAGCAAGTTTAAAAAAATTATCTTTAATAGTTCTTAAGTTATGAATTTTTGAAATTTAGCAAAACATGGTTACATTACTATATTAAAAAATCCATAACTTCTACAATATTTAACATAAAGCAATATTTTTTTAAAAAAATTTCCCTAAAAATCAGGGATTATAAAAAATTTTGTTTTTTTAAAATTTTTACTTCATATTTTTTAAAATTTTTAGTCCTTTTTTAATTCAAAAAAAAAAATCTAAAAGCGATTATTGACCAAAGGCATAGCAGTAACCAAAAATTTTTTTAATTTATCCTAAAGATGTAAACTAAAATAATCTGGAATAAAAAAAAGGTCTTTTTCCTGATAATATTTTTAAAAAAACATAAAGTTAAAAATTTTGGGTTTAAAAAAACCCCACAACATCAATTCTTGTTGCCCCGTTTAAAACCTCTATTACCCCCTTTAAAATTCCCAAAAAAACATTTTCAATATTGTTCTATAATCAGAAAAAAATTTTTCGGAAAATAATATTTAACTTTCAAATAAATTTTTTTACATTTTTTTTTTATCTACGAAAAATGTAATTTAAAATTCTTTAAGGACTGCGACTGGTGTTACTTAATATATAATTGAAATTAGTTTTTTAAAAAAAACCCCACAGTATTTTTGGGGTGCAGTTAAAAGAGGACAAATGAACCAAAAATGACAAGATACAAAAAAAACTTTTTTGATAAAAAAATGCTGCTTGCCCCAAAAAATGTTAACTAAAAGAAAATAGATTTTTTATCATACAGAGCGTCCCCGAAAAAAATAAAATCAAACGAAGTAAACAGTTTTTTTTGGCACTTTAACAAAATTTTTAAAAAAAAAAATTTTTTTCAAATTTACTTCCTAACCTGATCCGGGGAAATTTGCAGAAAATTTAAATTAAAAAAAAAAAAAATCAACATTTTTCAAGTTTTATTTTACTCTTTCTTGAATAATACCTTTACATTACTAAAGAATAATAAAAATAAATATACAAGGAAAAAAAATGTATAATAAAAAAAAATGTAAATATAAAATCCGAAAAAAATGTTTTTTTTTTATTTTTAAAAAATTTAAATTTTCTTTAGTAAGTTGGAATTAAAAATTTTAGAAATAAATTTGGAGAAATTTTTTTTATTTAATATTTCATCTAGAAGAAGCCTTGAGAAACTTTTTCCCCAAAAAAAAAAACTGTGCCTGGAATACGCAGTTTCCACCTTTTTTTTCCCCAAAAATAAAAGAAAATTTTTCGACAAACCCCGTATGGCTTTGTTGGGGAAAAAAATTAAAATTTTTTTTTTTTTTGTAAATGAATTACCATATCTAAAAATGGTAGATATAATTAAATGACATCTCAAAAAAGGGAAAAGATATTGGTGTAAATGGTACATTGTGTGCACTTATGATGACAATTGGTAATTTGGTTAAAAATTGGGGAAAAAAATAAATTAGTGTGATGTTCGTGTTAAACTACATCCTCCCGGAAAAAAATCATTTTGGGGGTCTCCAAGAAAGACATCTGTTGGACACCTTTAGAAATTTTAAAAATGTCAATTCACCTCAACTAATGGTCAGGAAGGATGTATTATTTCCCTGAAAAAGTAACGGAAAATGTTGAAATTTTCCGCACCCATGTAAAAATTTTAAGGAAACCCCCCCAACTTTAAAAAAAATTTTTAAATGATAAAAAAAAATGTACCAAGCTAATAGGCCCTTGTGTAAATAATAAATATTTTTTTGTAAATAGATTATTAGCATATCATTTGCCGCAGCTTTACTATTACTTGGGTGTACCCCCTTATACAACAAAAAAATTTTACATTTACACATCAAATATCTTGAGGTCAGTGCATTTTTTTTTAGTGTTTACAATGTATCATTATTAAAAAAAATTTTTTTTCAATAAGAGGAAATATTAAAGGTTTTAAACTGGATAAAAGTTTAAATAATTTTTAAAAGGTTTAACCCATAAACCAAATTGTAACTATTATTTTTTTTTTTTAAATATAAGCGGGAAAAAAACCCTTTTTTTTTTATTCCAAATTTTTTTTTTTAATTTTTGGAAAATTTAAAAAAAAAAATTTTTTTTTGGTTATTTTACCCCTTTGGTCAAAATGATTTTAAAGTTTTTTTTTTTGCGAATTAAAAAAGGACTAAAATTTAAAATTTTAAAAAAACCCCTTCTTAAATATAAAAAAAATAATTAACCAAATATTTTTTTTCTAATTCCCTGATTTTTCCAAAAAGGGGGTTTTATTTAGCATTGATAGCAGTTGTCCCCCATTTATCCAAAAAAAAAAAAAAAAAACCCTTTTTCCCTTAATTTAAAAGGGTTTTACCGGCAAAAAGGTTTTCCCCCCCAAAAAACCCCATTCCCCGAATGACATTAAACCCCGATGATTGTTTAACTGTTTTTAAAAAAGGACGAAGGTACTTATTTACAATTACTGAACATGGACTCTATTATTAAAAAGTCAAACCAAAAAGGAGACCAGCAATAAGGGTACATGAACGATTAAAGGGTTTTTTGGGTTTTGGGTAAAAAATCAATTTTTGACCAGCATTGAGTAGGGGCCCCTTATTTTTAATTTTTATTTAAAAAACTGCTTTGATTTTCCCCAAAACAGGGAATTCCCCTTTTATAATTCAAAAATTCCCCCCGGAATTAAAAAAAAAAAATCAAAATAATATAACAACAGCTGACGCTACTGATGTATGATCCAAAATTTTTCCCCCCACTTTTCTCCCGGGTTTTTTTCTTTCCCAAAAAAATTTTTCATCGCCAGAAATCGCGAGCATCGTTCAAAATGATTGCGTTTTAAAAACTGTGACTTTTTTTTCCCTCATTACTTTTTTTATGGGTTTTTTGGGAATCCCCTACATAAACGCGTACAATAAGGGACCCCGTGGGGCCTTATGGGGTTTTTTAAAATTTCAATCTGATTAAACCAAAAATTTTTGAGGTCATATGTTTGAAAATTAAAAATTTTAAAAGCAGGAAAAAATTTTTTTTTCTAAAAAAAACGAAAAGTAAAATTTTTTTCAAAAAAAAAACCAAACTTCCACTTTTTTCCAAAAACGGAAAAGTTTTCCTTTTCCCCTTTTTAATAAGAAAATTCCCCAAAGCTCGCTGAGTTACTATGGAAACCATAACAATAACACAATTTCAAAATGATCTCCACGTTCAAAAATCTGAACTGTCATATTTAAAAAGGGTTTCAATAATTAATATTTTTTCCTAATATTTTTAAAAAAAAACGAGGGGTTTAGGAAAAAAATTGGTGAAAATTAGTGCAAAGGGGGGCCGCTCTTGAAAATAGCCGCGCTCCTTTTTCCTTTTCCCCCAAACTTCTCGCTCGCGGCAATGTGTCACTTTTTTTCTTAAACCAAAAACTAACTAAAAAAAAAAAAAATAACCTTTTCCGTAAGGCCAAAAAAAAAAAACCTTCACTTAATAAAAAACTTTAAATTTCCCCGGTTACGGATAGTCAGGCAAAAACTGCACGAGGGGGGTTTTTAAACGGTTTTTTATTTTTTTGTATTCGTAAACTTTTTAAAAAAATTTTTTAATGAAAGAAAAAAAAGCATTTGACATTAAAAAAAAACATTTTGAAATGAATTTTTTAAAGGTTTTTTAATTATAAAACATTTATAACCTTTTGGGAAATAATGATGGAAATGAACCCGAATTTTTACTAAAAGGTTTTTTAAGGTCCTGAACAAATATGGCGTTTTCAAAGGCCTACGGAGTATGGGGCGTTAAAGGGTGATAAAACGTCATCTTTTGTAGTTTTGCGATAAATCCTCCTAACAGAAGCCCAATTTTGTTACTCGGGGGTTTTTGAGGTCGCTGAACACGAATATGATATTGGCAAGAGCCTGCGAAGTACCTGATGAGCGCTAAGAATGGTGTAAACGTCGTATTCTAGTACCTGGTACCAGATTATGATCTTCGAGGTATCTTTATTATTTATTGCTATTAAATACAAGAAAACTATTCACCCTGAATCAAGTTTTCTCAAAAGTAGTCCAGAATTTAAGATCAAAGACTTACATGTACAGTGCCAACGTATTATTTTGAACACATATAAGTGTTTAAAAACAGAAAACAAAGAAACTACAGACAAAGGTATTATGAAAAGTACTAGTGAATTTGCGAAATTATCAGTGTCAACAATTTATCAACTTACACCATTTCCTCCCGGGTACTCCGCAGGTTGCTAATGTTTATTCATGTTTACAAAAACCTTCCAGTGAAAGGGGGATTAATTATTAAAGGTTTGTCGTAAAACTTCAGAAGACGAGGGTCAAAACCTTAGCCCCAAAACGGGTACTCTAAGGCCCTTGTCAATATCATATTTATTCAGCATAGAAACCCCGAGTAACAAATTGTAAATTAGGAGGAATTGTCTAAAACTCCAAGACGACATTTATATCATTTTAAACCCCAGGTAAAATGCAGGCCCCTGTTAATGTCATTTTGTATTCGCACCAACAACCCCCTATTAAGGAAATTGGTTTGATTTAGCTGAATTTGTTGAAACTCCAGAAGACATTTACACCATCCTAAGTTGTTTAGGTACCCCCGAGGCCCTTGTTAATGTCATTTCATTTTAAAATACCTAAAACCCCGGTAACAAAATTGGGCTAATATTAGGAAAAAGTGTTGTAAAACTCAAGAGGACGACGTTTATACCATCCTCAACGCACACCAGGTATTCCGTAGGCCTTTGGCAATGTCATATTCGTGTTCAGCGACTTTGATAACCTCCCGAGTAACGAATTCGGGCTCATTTTCATCATTATTTACCTAGTTATAAATTTTTTGTTAATGCAAACTTTCAAATGCATTTTAAAAATGTATTTTTCTAAAGCACAAATTCAGTTTTCATTAATTAAATTTGTTCAGAAATTTTAAGAAAGTTTTAAAAAAAAATCCCTCGTAAAGGCCTATTTTTTTCACGTTCCTGTTGGGCAACTACCCTTATAAATAAAACTTTTAAACTCTCATATTCTAAAAATAGTTATCACTTCTTTTCAATCATTTTTGTATTCATTGCACTCAGAAAAAAAAAGAAATTTTATCAAAAACACTTATGTAAAATAAGGGCCAAGTTCCTATCTAAAAATCTCGGCTTCCTAAAGTACTGAGATATAAAATTAGACCATGTTTTTTTAAGCTGGGCAAGTTTTTTACTGATCTGTCGCTATTATTAAAAAAATGGTATGTTTTATTGAAAAAAGAAAATTAATTTTTATATACAGATCAGTAAAAAATCAAGTAAAAAAAAACTTGGTCTAATTTTATGTATCAGTACTTTAAGGAGCCGAGATTTTTGAATAGGAACTTGACCTTTATTGTACAGCAATGTTTTAGGTGAGATTATGTTTATTACTATTAGTCAATAACAAAAGGGAAATACCCAAAGCTGTAAATAAATCGGTACGGTTTTACAATTTTAGGTCTTCGCGGATGCTTTTGGAGAAATAGTTTATCAAACCGACTTGGGAACCCCTGAACATGGCCCCCCAAAGTTCCAAAAAAGGTTTTCCCAAATATCTGCCAAAATATGCTAATTAGAAATTTTTATTAAGACAAAAAATGAAGATCACCTCAAATTAACAAAATTGTCCCCACAATTTTTTAAAAATCAATATCTTTGGCAAAAACGGCCGTCGAAAAATCCATAACATTCCGTTAATTCTACAGATTTTCTAAAACTCCGAAAACGGCTAAAAATGCAGATGGGCAAAACAAATTTTAGTCAAAACGCAAGAAAGCTGGTGAAGGAAATTTTCCGGAATCATTGAACACTTCCTAAGGTCTCATTATAAAAACAGGAAATGTTAATAACAAACCATTTTTTTTTAAATATCAATAAACTAATGAGATACTCTCAAAAAATTTTGAAAAAAAAACTTTGACCCCTTTTTTTATTATTGTACAAAAATTAAAATGGACCCAAACCCATATGCAATGATAGGTACAGGGTCTTTGATTATATTTACGTCGCCTCTGGAGCCTTTATTTTTAAAGATCGAAAAAAATGTTTTATATAAAAATTGTTGATTTTTTTCCCAAATTTTTCTTTTTAAAGTATCAGTGAAAAAAATCTCGATAAAAAAAAATGGAAAAATATAGGAACCCATCTTTTTAAATGGAACACTCTGTATATTATGCGCTGCAACGAAAGATCTTTTTTTTCTGATTTCAAATATATATACATTGATGATATTTGGATGAACCTTTTTTAATTATTTAAGCTTAAATTATAAATAAATTGCAAAAAATTTCAATTGCTATCAAAAAGCCATGGAAACAATCGAATTGCTATGATTTATGTTTGATAAAAATGACGTCTCCATATTTTTTAAAGTTGAAGTTTATCATTTTAACTATTAAAATTATTTATATTGTTTTTTTATCGATGGTATTCAAAAAAGAACAAAAACTCGCTATTGTGCGTCTTTTTTTGGCAACAATAATAATGTGAGGACATTAAAGGGAATATCACTTATTATATCCACAACAACGGTACCACCCTAAAGACATTTAGTATACAGTAAGAAAGTTTGTGAAAAGAAAAACCTTAAAAAGAAAGAAAGGACAAATAAAACCAAGATTTGGATATTTCTTTTATTTCAAGGTAATTATTATACTTTTTCTATGGGAGTAGCATAATTACTTTAAATAATTTTAGAAAATCCTGAAAGATCAATCACGGATGCGGCTTCTGAACTAAATAAAACAGATTATAAAAATTCATTCAACTTTAAAATTTTACAAACTTCATCCCATTTGCCGTCCAGAACTTTCCAACAAAACATGCGGACCGACTTCAATACGCATTGGAAATAGCTAGGCTTATAGGGGATCCAGCGTTTTTAAACAAAATTCTATTCACCGACGAGTCTTCCTTAATACAGAAATGTTTAATCGCGTAAACATTATTGGTCAGGAAAACCCCACCAAATTCAGGTTGGATTCAGGGCCGTAGGTCGTGAGTGTTTGGTGTGGGATACTGAAATGATAATTGGTCCAATTTTTGGCGGAAACTTAAACGGGGAGCGATATACGAATCTTCTTCAAAACGAAGTTGAACATCTCGGAGGTTTACCCATTGTCCAATATGCCCTTTGGCAACAAAGGGCTCCACCCCATAATCCATGCCTGTCACAAATTATCTTAACAACCGTTTGATCTTTGGACTACAACTATAAGATGGCCAAGAAAGGGACCTAAATCCTCTAGATATTTTTGTGGGGATGTTTAAAAAATAGGGTATATTATAATAGGCCTCTAGATCTTAACGTTCAAAACAAAAGAATAGTAGTAAAATTAATTTAAATAATAATTATCACCATCTATTTCCGCTTCTTTAATATTAAAATGAGGGAAAATTTTTTTAAAATTGATCCAAATCAAGGAGGATATGAAAAATAATAAATTATAAATTTATACAACATAACAATTTTATTGTTTTCTGGCTTTCGATATCCTATGTTTTTTTCTTTTTATTTTTCAAGATATCTCAAAAACGGTTCACCCAAAACACAATGTATATATTTTGAAATCAGCAAAAATAGATCTTTCGTTGTAGCTCATAATATACGGGTGTTCCATTTAAAAAAGTTGAAGTTGGTAAATTTTTCCATTTTTTTAATGGATATATTTTTACTGATACCTTCAAAAGATAAATGGAAAAAGGCCTACAATTTTTTATAAAAAATTTTTTTCTATCTTCAAAAATAAAGGCTCCAGAACGCGTAAAATAATCAAAGCCCTGTACGTGTTTTCCCATTCCGATCTTTAAATGATTAAAAATGTACAATTGCCGATAATGGAACAATAATTTGTCCCCGCTTATAATGAATCGATGAAGATGCGGCCTTTTAGCGGTAGAGCGGAGGAGATAACGGTCCTTTTTTTCCGTTATCTCGAAAAACAATTCTTCGAAAAAAAATATATAAATCATTTTTGTTATAAGGCGGTCTTTATTTTATATCTAAACAAAAATTTTCCAATTCGATATTTTGGCGAATTGGGATATCCATTTTTTGGGTTTTGAGGGGCCATTTTACTCTTTCCCATCTGTTAATGTTAATAAACTTTATTTTTGCTTAAAAGCATTCCCGAAGACCCCAAATTGGCCACAAAAAGAAAATTTGAAAATTTCCCTCGTTTACTGGACTTAAATCGAACAACAATAAATGGTTAAATGTCAGAAAATATTCTGGTTATAAATGTTATTCATAATAAATAGTATAAATAGAATTTCTTGGCAGATACGGGAAACTAAAAATATAATTTTTTTTAGTGCGGAAATAGGGTCTTTCATAAATATTAATTTAATTTAAAATTATTTGAATACAAAATAAAATAACTTTCTATTAACTTTTTATTTATTTTAATGAAAAATATATTAATAAGTGGAATAAATTTTTTCTAAGTTTAGTTTTGAATACAATATCTTATAATTTTGGCAACCTTATAACTTCGCAAAATTCTAGGTTAAAAAAAATAAAAATCCCATTTTTTTCTTAATAAAAAAATGCACGACGGTAAGAGAAAAGAAAAAAATATGGTTTACATTAACTCATTATAAATATCGAAACATATATATATTTTTTTAAAAAAAAATAAATTTCATAGAATAAAAAAAAAGCAAATATTGTGTTTTATTTGAAATTTAATGACCTAACAAAAATGTATATTAAAATAATAAAAATAGATTTTATATTCAGTTAGGTTCACTTTTTTATGCTATGAAAATATTTCTTAATATCAAGCAAACAAATAAACATCATAAAATATCCGATCGACATGAAATTTCCACAAAATTTCCTAAAGCCATAATTTAAGGCAATATTATGGCCAAATCACAAATACCTTGAGTAATGTGGTGAATTTGGGTATGAAACCGAAGAAAAAGCTCGAACGGCAGGTAATAAATTGTCAGAAAGGAAAAATGTACAGAAAATATTAGAGTGAATTAAATTTGTTGCGGAAATAAAATGCTAAAGACCCTACATTTTAATCAAAAAAAAATTTACTATATTAAAATTAAAAAAATTTTTAAAAACCAATTCTTTAAATTTGGGAAATTTCCCGTTTGTGAAACCCCACGGCAACGAGTAACCCAAAAATTACCCCCTTTTTTTGACTTTTGCAAGAGACCTTAAAAAAATTTAAAAATTTTCATATGTCTTATTGGTAATAAAAAATAAAGGTAAACATATTTTTTTAATTTTTACAAAAAAATATCGAAAATTGCCTCTAATTAGGGTATGGCGTATGACGAAAACTAAATAATAAAAAAATAATAAAAAAAGGCGTTATTTTTGTATTTTTTTTTAAAAAAAAATGTTTTTAAAAGAAAAATAATTTTTTTTTTAATTTAACTTGCTAATCAACCCCCTTTAAAATGAAAAAAATAAAAAAATTTCTTGAAAATCTAGAAAAAAACTACTAAGGTATTCTTTATTATTGGAAAAAAAACATTTCCCC
>JAHBCN010011607.1:0-28594 GCA_019359885.1 Listronotus oregonensis
TAAATTACTGAGGAATAATAATAAAACAAAGCTACTTTTATTCCGAACCAAACAAACCAAATTAAAAAACCTGAGAATATTACTTTATGGGAAAAAAAAATTACATTAGATGAAAATACTAAGTCTTTAGGGATAACTATAGAAGAATTTTTGTCATGGAGCAATCATATAAACACTCTATGTCTAAAACTAAGTAGTATAGGTTATGGGATAAAAGTTGTATCCAACTACATAAATATAAACACATTAAAAATTCTATACCATGCAAACTTTGAATATGTACTGAGATATGGAATACTGTTTTGGGGAAGTAGCTCAGAGCTACAGAGAGTTTTTGTTATTCAAAAAAAGAATAATAAGAACAAATAATAAAAGGAATTTCTTCGACTCTTGTAGAGGAATATTTAAAAAGTTAAATATTTAACAGTATAGGTACGCTGTTTATATTTTTGAGTGTCTGATGTTTTTCTTTAAAAATAGGGATAAGTTTGAATCTGTAAATTTAACGAATACGAGGGCAAATAACTTGATATATCTACGACATCGGCTAACTATTACAGAAAAAAGTCCTTATTATATGTGTATCAAGCTGTTTAATAGTCTACCGAATAGGATAAATTCTATAAATAGTGTGTCAAAGTGGAAAAAGACATTAAAAAAAGTGTTATTAGAGACCGAACCATATAGCCTAAAACACTTTTTAGATAAGGAATAATTTGAAATAAAGAAGTATTATTATTATTATTATTATTACACCAAGACTTTAAGAAATCATTTTAAGTTATCTTCATGTTCGGATTTCATATATGTAAACAAAGTTATTAAAATGATGTTTTCAAATTAATTAAAAAAAAGCCTTATATCGAAAAACCAAAAATAACCTACAAGAAAAAGGAAACTTTACTTTATTAACGCACATACCAAATGAACACCATTATACTTCAAGTCCAAAATTTCTGTCAATGACGCATCGCTCGCTTTTAAAGTGCCCCGGGTTGTGTGGGGTCAGGGGAATCAATTCCAGTGGCGTATGCATTTTAGAAAATAAATGATAAAATTTCGTCAAAACATGAAAATATTTTTTACAAGCAAAAGTTATTTTCTCACATTTTTATCAACCCTTTAAATTAGTAACAAGCCTATATTATTTTGGTATTATTCGGATTAATGAAAAATGTATTTTTTTTTGCTTAATTTTGCACACCTCCTATTTTGAGGTCATAGAACACAAATTTGAGTTTTTTTGGCGATTTTCCAACGTTTTTCCAAAAAAAATACATTTTTTACTTTAATTTTACCTTCTCTGATTTTATTTTGCTACATAAAAAAAAATAATAAAATTTTAGTCTTAACATAAATTAAAAAAGATGTAAAAGCAGAACGATAGACAATCCAAGTTACACCGACTTAAATATCCAATATATAAGGAACACGAAAGCTCTGAGATCATCAGCTTGTAGAATCCAATAACTATTTCGGGTCTTTCGTGTTCCATATTTAGGTTTTCCATATCGAGAATATTTTTGATCAAACATTGCGGGTCGAGCGAAGCAAGGTTGGCATACCTTGTAAAAATGTCATAAAGAAAACTATTACAACCTGGTAACAGGTCAACATTTTTAGAATTTCGAGTTGAATTCGGGCGTAAACGTTTTACCTACTTTTTATTGAAAATTAAGGTTTTTTTCCTTACTTTTTAAGTGTTTTTTTTTTAATATTAACATAGTAAGACTTTTTTAAATATGTTTTCGTGCAAATGACAGAATTTAAAGGCATATGTCGTAAAATGGAATTAAACAATTCAATTATTATTATTTTTAAATACTATAAGAGGCAGCCAAAAAAACAGCTTCTGATTCATGTTTAACAATCGAAAAGTAAAAAGTGTGCAAAAAAATAGCGAAAAAATCGCATTTTCTTTTTCAATTACTAATATTGATTTTTTTCCTTTTAAAACTCTGAATACCGTACGCGAAAAAACTTTTGTTAAAGTTGCACATATCTCTGCAGCATCCAAAGTGGTTAGTTCTGGATTTCGTTCCCGAATCCCATGGTAAACATTTTTAACTATTATTCGTTCTTTTAACGTTAACTGAGTTTTTTTTTGTAGGCGGATAACTAGTTAAAGGTTGGCTAATATTCATAGTTTACAGAATTAAAAGCACTTAACAACACTAAATCTTTATATACAATTATATACACTAAATAAGATAAACTATTATAAAATTGGCACAAAACAATATCTATATACTACAATTATTAAAAATTTATAATATTTAGAAAATACCCTGTATAGCAATTAAAATTTAAACTTACAAAATCAGCCCATAATCAATAATAACTAAATAAAATCATCGAACAGCACGAAAACCCTGTCGATACGCTTATTTTCAAGTCTCTTCAAGTTGTAAACTAAGGAATGTGTGTTGCCACTTTTATTGTCTTCTCGATAACAATGATTTCAATACATATTGGCGTGCTATTTTAAGTGCGATCGCTGGCTGGTAACCTATTTTCGCGAATTATGACAACGTAGCGATGAAACTTTTGCCCGGTTCACTCTTATTTGAGCGGAAAAGAATATCATAGGCTTAAAAATCATTTACTAGTGTTAGATTCTTATTCAGCCGCTTCGTCGGTTGGGTGGCCGGTATTAAATGAGTCACTGACAGAAATTTTGGACTTTAGGTATAGTCATAATTTTAAGCAATAAAAAGTTTGTTTTTAATATTAAGGATTTACAAACGTTTATTTATAATTAGTTTTCGGAACTATAGGAAATTCGATTTTTTTTTTTAAATTTACAAATTCATTGGTAATAAAGCCTATATTTATTTTTTAAATAATTCTAAAGCAATCCAAACACCAACCAACTGACTCAACATAATTTTTAAATCTCATACCTATAATTCCAAAAAATGTTGGGTAGATTAACATTATTTATTTTTTTACAGATGAGACAATAATAATTTAATTACCACTACTATTTAAAACAACAAAAAAAAAAAATTAACACGGCTACTGCTGGATAGTTAATTTAGTCTTAAATTCCTTTTTATCAAGTTGAATGTTCTTTATGAAAAATGTAGGTACGTAAGTGGGTTACCTAGCGAATATTATCTATAGATATCTTAAAGCATTATACAGTATGTCCACGGAAAAGGTGTTGAATAGGAGAAACTTTTTTATTTTTAATTTTGTCGAAAAAAGCTACTCTTGATAAAACATTTTGCATCTTCTTAGAGTAAGATTGGGATAGACATTTAACATATATTATACGCGGTGTTCAGAAAATTGAAAAAACTCTAAATGGTTCAAGAGTTAAGTGCATTTATTTGAGGAGATATGGAAATAAGTACTAGGAAAAATTATTCAAAAATAAAAGGTGGTCTTTAATACCAATTTTCGAAAAAATCGGCCTACTTTTATTTATTTGTGATTAAATTTATTTTAATATCAATTTTTCTTTTTACTTTCAATTTTATCAAATTTTTGTTGTAAAGTTAGCATTTTAAGCTGACAATTCTACGGCTAATGAATTATAAAAGTGTCAATTAAGCTTGTCACTATCAACGCCTACTAGTACGAAAATGAGTTGGTAATTTGAAATTAGTTAATTGATATTAAAATGATTTTAATCACAAATTAATAAAAGTAGGTCGATTTTTTCGAAAATTGGTATTAAAAACTATCTTGTACTTTTAAACAACTTTTCCCAGTAACTTATTTCCATATCTTCTCAAATATATCCCAATCTTACTCTAAGAAGTAGCAAAATTTTTTATCAAGAGTAGCTTTTTTCAATAAAATTAAAAATAAAGAAGTTTTTCCTATTCAACACCTTTTCCGTATATATCCCTCTATAGTTACCTAAAAGTATGTATATGTATATCAATTAAGTTTTTTTTTTAATTTACTGAGGGAAATTGTGAGGAACTTTCTTAAATACAAATTCATACTTTAAAGCAGAGGTTCCCAAACTTATTTCGTCTAACGCCCACTTTAAAAATCAGTTATTTTGTAGCGCCCCCCATTTTTTTCACCTTAAAAATCTCAATAACATATTAGTCTCGACTCGCCTGGAGTTTAATTAAACCTATATTCTAAACGACACTTTTCTTACCAGAGAGAGCACTATTAATGCAACTTTATTATATTAAGAGTATCTTCGATTTAAAATGAACAATAATCAACACTGAGCAATTAATAATAATTTAACTTTACAATATTAAGAGTATCGGGGTATCAGGAAGCGGGCGGAGTGGCAGGAGGGCGAGCGAGTGCGATGCGTGCATGCGGCGGAACGTCACGTCTAGAGGTGGGAAGTTCAAATCTTTTTACTGAATCGATTTATTTGATTCATTTACTTGAAAAGATTTGTTCGCAACCAATTCACTTTATTATGATGATGATGATATATTATGAATTCCACAAAAAATGTGATAGTTATCTTAAATAAAGAAATTATTTACATTTATTTCATTTTGGTATAATTATTATTTTTAAAAATATATTGGAAATAAAACTTTTTAAAACTATAATTAATAAAACCTACAAATGTATCTCCAAACTGTCTTTGTTTAAAAAAATAGTCAAAACAAATAAAAAAAGTTCTTTTAATTGCGAAATAGGTATATAGCCAAAACTGACTCGAACCGACAATACGCATAAATTGTTTGCCTAATACACCTCTGGAAATGTGAGCAAAATCGTAATATTATAACAAACCGCTCGCCACTTGCCAGGTCGTAGCAACGACACGATCGATTTGCCGTCATAAAATACCGAATTACCGAATCTTCGAGTTCTAGTCCGATTCTGACTTAGTGACCTTATGAACGAAACGAATCATCCAAACTAGGTTCGTTATTCATCGCAGAGCGATCGAGCAAGTGGCTCAAAAACGATTCAAATTCATTGAAAACAAGGAATTAATTCATTCGAATCAGTGCTCTGATTCGTTCTTTTTGAACGAATCGTTCGCGAACGACACACCTCTAGTCACGTCAGTCGGCACTGCACTCCGCAAACACGGACCGACGAACGTTGACGGACTAAAATACAGGATTGCACAAATAAATCGTACAATATTTGTTCGCGCCTAACCTGAATTCATAATTGAACCTTCTAATTTTAATTTTATTTTTTCTTTATTTTTACTAGATTGGGTACATAAAAAAATCTCGCGTTCGGCAAGTGCTCTGCTTGACCGCAACAATATATACATATTTTTAACACGTGTCTTCGGAGGTAAGCACCTCACCTGCGACACTTGAAGACACGAATATCTTTCAGTGTTTGAGGCCTATTACTAAATATCTTAAGACATAAATAGCGTTGTAAACGCATTAAAAATATTAAACATTTAATATATTTTTAATTTACATTTATACAAAAAAATAGGATAAAAATATGAACTAATAAATGGATATTGTGTAGTAGAAGGATTTTAATTTCAGTGAATTTTAAAATATGAAGTAGCTGAACTTACAAATCACCCATCGCCCCCTAAAATCACATCAGCGCCCCCTAATTTTTTCTGGGTCCCTTACCGCCCCCCTCTAGACCTCCAGCGCCCACAAGGGGGTGTTATCGCCCACTTTGAGAAAGACTGCTTTAAAGTATTACCTACTGAATACATCCCTAATAGATACTTTAAAGTATTAATTTGTATAATATTCAAGTCAATTTTTTCAAAATTTTAAAATGCATTTCTAAAGTACTTTCTTAAATACACATTCATATAATACATATATTTCTCTATAGATATCTAAAAGTTCTACATGTACATCAATCAAGACAATTTCTCTTTAAAGTTTTTAAATAAAATTGTGAGATACTTTCTTAAACCCAAATTCATACCTTAAAGTATAATCTACTAAATACATCTCGCTACAGAAGCCTTAAAGTATTATATGTATATTAATCGAATCAGTTTCTTGTAAAACTTTTTAAAGAAAATCTTAATGTAGGTACTTTCTTAAAACGAAATTCTTGCCTCACAGCATTACCTATTAAATACAAACCTCTATAGATCCCCAAAAATACTGTGTATAATAATCGAGTCAATTCCTTTTAGGTTTTTAAAAGAAATTGTGAGGTTTTTTTTTATCTTGGCACAGACCATGAAGGCTAAGGCCTAAGTACTAAAGTACCATGGATGTCTGAAGTGTGGTAATAGGGAATTTATCCACATGAGACCTAAATATTTGGAAATTTGAGGGAAAAGGAAAAACTTCTGCGGCTAGCAGGTTCCATAGTCTGGACAGTCTAGAAATAAATAAACGAACAAAATGAGAAGTTCTGGGCCTCTCAAGTTGGACTGTAAAAGGATGCATAAAAGTGGCACTACATGTTGGTCTGTTGGGAGCTGCCAAAGGAGGAATTATACTGGCCAACTCTTCAGAGAAAAGCCGTAAAGATACCTATACAAGAGGGACAAATCCCCTACAGCTCATCGGTTACCCACTACTCACATTATTACCTACTGAATACCTACATCAAGCTATCGAACCCTAAAACTAGTGTATGAATATTAATCGAGTCAGTTTCGGTAAAACTTTTTAAGGTGTGTGAGGAGTGTGCTGAGGTACAGTACTTAATAATATATGTAGGTAAATAATAAAAATCTATTGCTTTCAAAATAAAGAAACTTGTAAGGTATTTTCTTAAACACATCCTATGCAACTTACATTTTATTATCAAGAATTAATTAAAGTAGATACCCAGATATCTATCAATTGCTTGTTTATAAATTGGAAAAAAAATAATAAAGTCGTTTAAGGTCACGTTTCGGTAAAAGAAAAAGCACGTATTTTCGTAGTCACATGATCTTTATCAACACCGAATCAAGATCAAAGATCATGTGAAAAAAGTCAGAAACAGCAATTTCAATAATTTTGGAATATTGGCCTTGTACCAATAATCAATAATATTTTTATTTCATTACTGTTTTCTTTAGGTATGTATATACCTACTCCCTAAAAATTTAAATTCTACCATTTCACGTCATCCAAATACATAAACCTTTCATTTCTGTACAGAAAACGCCATGTCCAGAGTCCATTGTGAGTCCATGTTGTTTTGATTTTCCTTTTCCAATTTTCACCGGCCATGCGTCAGAATTGTCATATGTTCTTTAAACTGCATCTACTATTCGGAATTATTTCAGGAAAAAATATTTTCATTTGATATAACCCTTTTTTATTATTAACTCCATAATTAACACGGAGCCTAAAAATGTATAAATAAATTTATTTTCATTTTCATAAACACGAAAGTAGTACGTTTTGATTATAATAAAATGACAAGTGGCAACCCTGATTATACGTTGTTGAAGCGCCATGTTGTTTTACCGGCCCAAACAAGAGAAATATGGCGGACACTTGTGCGTTTCCGTGAGTGATCTAAAAGTGCTTTTTTTAGAACAAAATGCTTTTATTTGTTTGGTTATAGGCCTTGTTTAATGTTGTTACTACTACAAGTAAGTAATTATCCATTAAGATTGCACAGTTTCAATAGGAACACTGTTACATAAGGGTGGGGTTATCTCAAACGTTTCGGATTTTTTATTTCATCTTCAGATCAACATGTTTGAACAGACTGAAATGTTTTAAATAAGAGCCAGTGACGATGCGGATCCCGGATTAATATTAATTTTTTCAGTATTGCGTAGAAACTTTAAAATAATAGTTATTTCATGGAGTAGTAGCTAAGTAAAACAAATTTATTTCTATATTCTATATTTTCTTTTTATATTTAACATTTTAACATTTTAACCTTAAATAATGCCAAGGTAATCGTTTGTTTTATATATTATTCGCGTTGTGTATGACAAGAGGCAGACGCCATTTTTAATGCTGGGTGTGTCATTTTTTTCCGCACAACGCGTCGGTTCTGGCTTTGGTAATAAATGTTTCTTGTTTAAATAGTACATTATGGTTTAGGGGCTTTGTTTTAATTTTGAGTAATGCTTTTTTTTCGTTATATATATTTAAACACCAAACAAACATAAAAAATGTACACATGTAGTGTTTCAATATTCGTTAGACGGACCTTTAGGGTTCCGTTGAAAAGCCGTCTTTTATAGCCATTGCGTTGTGAAATATTTTGTTTGGAGGACCGAAATGCTTATAATAGTTTTAGTGTATTTAGTTAATATCATTTTAAATAAATTGAGAATATTTCAATAAAATTAATTTAAAATTTAAAGAAAGCTAAAATTACTTATGGAGCCGTTGTGGAAATAGTATCAGGTGTTTTTTAAGGTGATGTCACCTAATATTCACAGGGCTACTGTAATACGCTTGCACACAACACAAACATCCCTCTTTAATTGTTGCTAAAATTGGGCAACTATATAACCGACAAAGAAGCTTCTGCCTTGTTTTTTTTTAATTATTGTTGAACTGTTTTCTTTTGTTAAAGTAAAAATAAAAATCAAGTTAGAAATGCGCAAATAAAAATCAAGTTAGAAATGCGCGCGCGTATTTTTACGTCGAGGGTAAGTGCTCTGATAAAACATGCAAAATTAAGCGTAATCTGAACCTTAAGCGCACTTCATATGCTTGCGAAATGCGATTTGCGAATTGCGAAACTTGTTCTGATTGGTCGATTTCAAATGTGTCAATTGTAGGAGCTCTCTATTCTTAAGTTTTTTGCGATTCGCAATATTTAAAATCTAGGGGGCGGGAAAATTGACGGATTCTTATTGGTCGACTTAAAATATGTCAGTTCTCCAAGAGGTTAATGTCACTTTTTTTGCGTTTCGTAATATTTGAAATGTGAGAAGCGGGAAAATTGACTTTAATTTAAGATTTTGCGAATTCCGCAAAAATTGAAGACCACGAGCATGCGTATTGATATAGATACTCGTTTGATTTTGGCGTTGCTCAAATATTAAGTTACTACGGTTCAATTCCTGGGGCCATGGTAATATTTATATATATGTTTTTATGCTTGGGCGGCATTGACGGAACGAGGAATAAAGCGGGGATCGTTGTGTGCTTTTAAAGTTCTAAAGTAAAGAAAACTAGGGTATTTTTTTATCATAATCTTATAGCATTAAAGCGATCCTTTATTTCATGACAACCTGTCATTCTCTCATATGTTTTAATAGCATATGCAGTTGTGATTTCAAGTCAAAAAAAAATAAAAAGTTTAAAGTTTCCAGCATATTCCTACTGATTCAGCCTCACCGTTAAGACAGTGCCAAAAAGCGTGCAAGAGAGAAAGATGAATCAAAATATAATCTTTCTCTCTCGCTCCAACGTGCTAATTGGTCGAGAAGGACTGGCTGACGAATCAGCTCGACGAGTGGGATATATACCCTTCTCACCGACCAATGAGTACGTAGAAGCGAAAGGGAAAGGTTATACTGTAATTCTTCTGTCGCTCTCGCTTGCTGCCTAGTAGCAAGGCTTCCTCTAAGTATATGCTCAAAGGTTAAAATAAGTTGTGATCTTTAATGTAATTTTTTATTTTTATTTTATGTTATTTGCCTGTATAAAGACGTTATGGGAATAAAGTATATTCTATTTTTTGTTGTTGTTTGTTTTAATAAATTCACCTTATAAGATGCAATTATGAAGGTCAGTAAATGCAATAGCCCTTCTTCACCAGTAAAATTTTTCAACTTGATCCTTATTATTCACTGACGACCAAAGCATTATAAATATTTATTAAAACAATACACAGAGAAAAACCTAGCATAAGATACAATATTGTTAGAAAAAAAATAATTATAAATAACACAAAAAAGTTTTAAAGAAGGGAAATCAATTTAAAACGTCAATACAGAGCGTCAATACTTCCATCTTGCATCTTGCCAACAGTTCCAGCAATAAATCCCTAAAAAATTCGCAGTCGCAGCGCTATGAAATACCAAAAAAACCGGCGGAAAAATTTTGCGAATTCGTAATTCGTAAATCGCATTTCGCAAGCTTATGAACTACGCTTTTTAAACGGCGACAAACATGTTGGGTTTAAACCTAGTTTATCGTAACCTAAATTTTCACAGTAATAACAGGGTGTAAAGCTAATATTTTTTCTAAACATCCTGTAAGGGTTAATAGTGAGTGGTTTGTAGTAAGTTTTATTGAAATGTGTTTTCAAGAGGGAGAAAGCGTCAATAAGTTTAATTTTAGAGTCCGACCGAAACTGGTTTTCCGGAAACCGAAACCAAAACCGAATATTCGGCCTTGGCTTCAGTTTCGGCCGAAACCGAAACTCACGTGGTCAAGTGTAAAATTCCTTAAAATACTTAAATTTGGCGCATTTTACCCATTATTCTGCATTAATTAGGATATGAAATGGAAACACAGTATATTAATTTTGTTGTAATCATTTATTTTAATTTTATCTTTTAGTTACCTCTTATATAAAAATAATAATTACTGAAATTTTGCTACAGAGCTATCCAAACGGCGCACTTGCCGCGAGAAACAAAGTTAGGCGAGCGTGCAAGACAACTTCCGAAATCAGTTTAGGTTTCGGCAAAAGTTTCGGCCAATTTTGGCCGAAACCGAAACTGCCGCCGAAACTTGATTTTTGGCCGAAACTCGGCCGAAACCGAACTTTCGGTCGGACACTATTTAATTTCTTTCTTGCTCTGCGTACTGATTGGTGGATGGGGTACATACTGCCAGTAGAGTAAACGCCACTGATTATCTATAATAATTCTTAAAAGTGTGAAACGCAACGGTTGACGCAACTCAAAGTGTACAGTGTTCACACTTATTTGAATCCTATAGAAACCGCCAATAAATAACTTTTTTGTTTTTAACAGCTTTTTGTGATTATTTGGACTGGAGGCACCACCAGTACAGTACCAGGCAGTACCACAAGAAGCTTTCTCTATTAGCACCAGTGGCTTTTATTAGCAGAGGCCCTTCTACTTTTTGAAATAATTAAAATATTTTTGGGCAATAACTTAATTTCTTACTCATATTATTTTAATTATTTTTTAATATACGCCACTACATACTTCTCCTTGCCGACCAATCGGGCACGTGGAGCGAAGGTTATACATCTATACTTCTTTCTCTCTCGCACGCTTCTTTGCAGGGCCAAGCGGCAAGGCTGCCTCTATAGGTATTTGATCCAAGGTCATAATACGTAAAAAAGCTCGATAACGTAAAGTTTATACGTTTACAGCCTATTTGATGTATATCCATAATGTATAAAATAGTTAAAAGATTATCAGTTTTAACTATTTAAAAACTGTTTTAGACAAATGAGGTATAAAGCGTAGATATAAAACTAATTCTGTGTAATACACGTAAACGTAAAAGTTATTTTTGACAATACTACTGCACAGTTTTTCATTTTTTACGATTAACTAATACCTTCGAGAATATATTTACTAGATGCAGTCTTGCCACTTGGCCGGGCGATTAAGCGGGTGCATGTGAGAGGGAAATGAAACAGGGTTATAACCCTTCTTTCTCGCTTTGCGTGTTGATTTCTGACTGTTGACTAACATCAGCATGCGAAGCGAAAGAAAAAGGTTATACCCCTGTTTTCTTTCCTCTTGCTCGCTTGTTCGCTCGGCCAAGTGGCAAGACTGCCTCTAGAAGTTTGAAAGTTTTCTTGCATGGCATTTATCTTGCTGTAATTTTTCTTGCATACAATTCTATTTAACAATTAGATTTACCAACTTACCAAAACTTGTAAACACCGTATTTAATTATTTCGTAAAGTCTTAAATATAAAATAACTTTATAAATTAATTTTTTAATTGTTATTTATAAAAATATTTTTATCAACGCTAGACGCTCTTCTAGGCTAAGTTAATTTTATGGTGTCAAAATATTTTAAGGTTAGTACCGTGTGTTGGTACCTTAAAAGGTTTTAGAATATTCGCGTTGCTACAAGAAAAATAAAAGATATCATACTTTACATGCATGAAAGAAAAATTGCAGCAGGTTTTAAAAACGCAGGTAGAAATATGGAAGCAAACAAATTTTATGCAAGAAAATTATCATACTGATACGTTTTAATGGTATTTACCTACATTATTTCAGCAATTCTGTTCAAGCAACCTATATAATCTTAATTTATGAACTTGACGTTTCGTTTCTGCTGCTGTTGCAGTTCTCGTTTGCAAATTACGCTTATGGCGTTTAATGCCGCCTTTTATAAACAACGACGCCGCAGTTGGCTTGCAGATCGCTTGTAGTTCAGTTGTCGTTCGCCTTTGGACCAAATTAAACGGCAACGCCAACGAAACGTCAAATAGAGAAGCTGCGTAAATACTAGTGGCGCCTCTTTCGTTAGTTTTGTAAGTTTGTACGTGAGGACGAGCTGTTTATAAAAATACATTTTAATACTGACTCAAAAATCATGTAATTCTTTATTAATTATTTCTTTGTAATCTTTACAAATTTAATACATAAATATATTACAATAACCTATTGAAACAATATTAAGAAAGTTATAATTAAGTGATTATAAGTGGAAACAAGGGTAAAAACAAACCAAGATCTGGTGACACCGGTTGTTGTGTTGTAATACTTACAATAAAATTAAGTCAATTATAAAGTTTTATTCGTTTTGCACTTTTAGCGAAAATATAGAGAATAAAATTTCGTATCGAAGTGAAAATTTTTGAGGTTGATTTTTTTTTGCAAAATAAATGCAAAAACGAATTAATATATTTTTTTAATTCTTAATTTTAATATTATTTTTAAGGGTTTTGTCCATAACTTTTTTTCGTTGCAATTTTTTGAAATGAGCCTCCTGGATGTAGTTTTATTAAAATTTGACAGATATATAATTTTTTGAATTTTACAAAATTCCATCAATTTGTTAGGTTATGGATTGACTTTTTAAAAAAAGGAGTAACTCCAACGTTAAAAGAGTTTTACTATTTCAAATGTTCAATTGACCCTAAAATATTAAAAAACTGCGAAGGGCTACCATTTAAAGAAGTGCATTTTTAAGATAAGGGCGATTTTGCCCACTTTTCAGTTTTTTAATTTTAACTGAAATTCTAGGCACTAGTTGTTTAAAATTAACTTTCCTACCTAAATGTCGCATTCTAAAAGCAAAAATAAATTACAAAAATATATTTATAACGCAAAGCAAAAAAAAAACGAACGCATTTTTTACCTCATAATGTGTTTCCACGCGAATTTACAGAAAAAAAAACGGTATCATGTACTTTAAAATGATTTTGGTAAAAGTCTTTAGGATTTGTAATATTCGAGATATTCATTTTCAAAGTTGGCTACTTTTTTTTTTAATTTTTGATGGTTAACAAGAATAATAATTAATTAAAAACTTACACGTGTACATCAAAATGTTGTTTAATACTAGTTTGACGTATAGCTTGAGTTTTTATTAAACTAGTACTTCCAAAATTCCATTCTTCAACATTTTTTTCATGGTTACTTAGAAAAAAATTCTCACCTTTTTTATTAGATGATAGCCGTAAATCTGGGACATTTGTTTTTTGAAACCCACTTTTTAGGATTGGAATGTTTGACATTTTTTATTTTAATAATGAATGTATAATTACTATAGCGATCAGTATAAAATTCAAATTCTCTTACATACTAAATGCTAAATTTTGCCACCATAAGCGGTAGTGTGTAATCACAAAGTCACGCAGGTTTTCTACGTTCTAGTTTGCGCTTGCGTATTATGATCATTTTAAACTGCCTACTCTGGTGGTTGAAATAAAATGGAGCTTGCGGCGTTAGGGGCTTTTTTACCCCCAAAAGGACGAACGAATTCCCCGGGAAGGAAAAAAAGTTTACAAAAGGGGGCAAGGGGAATTGGTTATCTTTAACCCAATTTTTTAAATGGTTCAACCCTTTTTTAAAAATTTTTTAAACCCATTTAAAAAACCCTTTTGAAAATTTTTTATTTAGTTTTAAAATTTCCCTTTTTTTTTTTTTAATTTAAAAAATTACTTTATGAAAAAAAAGCAGCGAAAATTTTTGGGAAAAATTAAACCCTACCCCATAAAAAAAAAAGAAAAAGAAAATATTTGAAATTTTTCCCCCTTTGGGGAGAAAAATTTTAAAAAAAAAAAACTTAAAAAAAAAATTTTTAAAAAAAACACTTTTCCAATAAGTAAATTTTTTTTTGTTTTAAATTCTTTAATTTTTAAAAAATTTCTTTTTTTTGAAACTCACTAATTCCCGAAAGGGATGTTGAATTTTCCCCCTGGGGTTTTTTCAAGGTTTTTTAGGGAAGGGATTGACAAACAACGGGAATTTAAAAAAATTTAATTTAAGAACATTGTGATTTGGGGAAAAGAAAAAAGAAAAACGGGCTAAAATTCTTTGGGGCGGTTTTTTTTTAAAGGGGCCGGGGGGAGAAAAAATTAACTCCCGGAAAGGGAGTCAAAAAAGGGAAAAAAAAATTTTTTTTTTTTCTTTTTTTTTTTTTAAATCGGAATTTTGAGAAAAAGAAAAAAAAAATGAAAATGAAAAAAAAAAACAAAACAATCAAAACTTTAAAATTTTTGTTTTTTTTTTTAAAAAAAAAATCCTTTTGGGGGGGTTGTGGAATTTTTTTTTTTTTTTTTTTTTTTAAAAAAAAATTTTTAAATTTAAAACCCCAACTTAGTAGTACATTGATCCCAACCAGGATGCATGGACAAACCCAAACGCTATCAGGGTTTAAAACCCCAACCTAAATTTTATTTATTAAGAGATCGCTGTTTATTTAAAAAGTTCTTCTTGTTTTGTTTAAGAGGTTATTGTCGACTGATAAACAGTTGTCCGAGGGTAGCACAAATCCGCAAATCAGACTTAAATACTTTTCATGAAACAAAAACATAAAATATCTATGAAACTCGACCAACATTTAACGAAAAAAATTTTTTAAAAAAAAACCAAAAAACGGAACCCCCATCCCATTAAAAAAAACATCTCCTCGGGACCCCACCAAGAGGAACTTTTTAAAGCGGGCCACAGATTTCGTTTTTTTTTATCGGTTGTCGGTCATCGTGTCGACCGTTCGAGCCACCCGCTGAGCTTACAGACTTCGTGCTAAATAGCAGTTCGTTTATATTACTTATACCAATGATCGATATATAAATTTTTGCTTATATCTTATATAGAAGGAATACAATTTATTCTCTACTTTGAACATCAAGGACATTTAAAAACTAAACACCCCTTTTATATCCGATCTCATTTATCTAATATATTTAATTTTTGAATAATAAAATAAAAAGATATTAATTTTAAATAGGTACAATATTAAAACCCTTTCTAAAAAAGTGTTTTAAACGAAATCTTTTAGGGGGTTTTTTTCTTAATCTAGTAAAAATAAGAGATATCAAAATACCCAAATGTGGTTTATGATATTTTTTTTTCCCTTCCCCACCTTTGGGGATTCTCTAATTTTTTAAAATTCTTTCCGAAAGGAACCCTTTATGGAATCAATTTTTGTTTTCACCGTTTGCATACTGGCATTGATATCAACTTCCCGGTATTTCTTTAATAATTTCTCATAAGCCTTGTTTTTTTAGTTCTGTCTTTATATTTCTCTGACTTAATGCGCCACAAGCATGGAAAATTTCTGTACATTGTCAGAAATTCTATTAAAAATTCTCTGTCCTGTTTTGGCTTCATTTTACTATACGAGTGCGTACTAAAGATGAAATTGCGTTTACTTCCCTCACAACGACGGACGAAAATCAAGCTCAGCCGAATTTCGCGTGTCGGTTCGTCGTGGGGCAGTTTTCGCCCACACACTTCGATCATCGGTTTTTGGCAACGAACGGTCGGAACGATGACCGACAGCCGATGGAAAATCACGAAGTCTGTGGTCCCTTTTAGCCTACTCCACAATACCCGAACGAATTTTTAACTGCGCTATTTACTTCAAATCCATCACATGAACAGCTTTATGCACATATTGGCGAAGCGGGTATATGGTGGGGATAGCTGACCGATTGCAGCGTTGGTGGAAAATCCGACTCCTGTTGACGAATAGTACTGATGATGGTTTTTACCGAAAGCGCTCTGCTAGGCTATTTGTTAAAATAATTTTACACGAAATACAAAGTTTCTTCTTTTTCTACATTTTTACGTGCACACGGCCACAATCAATTTTCATCAACTAAAATTTGCGCCCGAACAAAAATTTAAATATTCTTCACATTTGGGTAAAATTAAGATTTTTAGCCCGGAAACCCAGAAAAAAATTAACAATAAAAATAAAATCATTATTTAATTATTTTATTTGTTTGTGATTTATTTAACAATTTTTTACAAAAATGTACAAAATCGACTAAACTACAGCACAATAAATAAAATACTTAAATAATTAGGTAGGTACTAATAAATTCTACACTCTTTCCCAACTTATCTGGTGATAAAAATAATTAGGGACTCTTTGTCGACTTGTTTTTATTACTTATTATTTTCCAATTAATCGAGTTTTTCTTAACAAAAAAGTCTCCGGGGTTCACCTGGACCCTTTTTACAATCCGTTTTCAGACGATCTCTGGACGCTCCCCTCCATTTATATTTATTGTAATTATGGACCAAGACCTAGAAAATGTGCTGTTGTCGAAGGTAATGCTGTAGAAATTAAAGCAGCAATTTTAATTAATATTCTGAAAGATGATCCTTTTAAGTTCCGATACTAAAATATTTTCCTGTTGTTTAAAATAGTTTTTTCTTTGCTACTTGATTTTTGGCAGGGCTGCCTCCAGTAGGTATATTGTGGAAGTTTTTTTTATTTAAATAAACCAGGATTATTTTTAGGTTTTAGATTACCAATTATGACGGAGATAGTCTAAAATACTTATCATAATAGTCACTAAAGTTTATTAAACTTTGTGTTACATTTTTTGGTTCTAATAAATTTGTTACTTTTATTAAAATCCGGCCTCCCGGAACGCCCGGAACTATAGCTACTTCCAAGTCTTCCTAACATAACCAAGTTTTTTAAATTGTTTTGGGATGTTTGCCCCGATGTTGTTTTTTGTTTTTTTTTGATATTTTTTCCTTATTTGGAATTAAAAATCTTTTTTTTGTATTACTAATCGTCTAAGCAGTTTTGTGCCGATTTTATTATAGTGTATCCTATTTAGTGTATATAATTGTATAATATAAAAATTTAGTTTAGTTATTTTTAATTAGTAAACTATGAATATAAACCAACCTTCAACTAAACCCCCTTAAAAAAAAAAACTCAATTAACGTTAAAAGAACGAATAATGGTTAAAAATATGTACCATGGGCTTCGGGAACGAAATCCTGAACTAACCACTTTGGATGCTGCAGAATATGTGCAACTTTAACAAAAGTTTCTTCGCCACGATATTTAAATTTTGAAAGCCCATTATCAAGAAAACGACAAAAAAAAAAAAAGTAAAGCAGTCCAGACAAGAGGCCGGAAAAAAATAATCCTGGATGATGACACAAAATAGCCATTCTAAAATCCATGGTTTTTTTTCAAAATGAAATACCAACGTTAAAAAATATTATGACAGAAGTGAATAACGACACATCTTTACCTAAAATATCATTAAGACTTTTGAGCGATCTTTAAAAAATTAATTTTAGGTACGAAAAAGCACTTCTTGAAAAGAATGAAATTGTTTATGGCGGCGAAAATTTTTGGGAAAAAAATACGGGAATTTCGGGAAAACGGCAAAAAAATATATTACACTGACGAAACATGGCTTAATGAAGGGCACACGGTTGGGAAGGTATGGCAAGCTCTAAACATTACAAGTTCAAAACAGGCATTTATGGAAGAATTTTCTCAAGGACTAAGAAATCCCAGTGGAAAAGGTCGTCGTCTAATAATAACCCATATTGGAAGTGAGTCTGGTTTCTTAGATGGTGGCCTTAACGTGTTTGAATCTTGCAAAACAGGAGACTACCACGAAGAAATGAACGCCGATGTTTTTGAGCGATGGTTTTCTTCGGTTGTAAACCTTGTAGAACCCGATTCGGTAATTGTAATGGACAATGCTCCGTACCACAGTCGATGCCAAGAAAAAATTCCGACGTTTGCGACAAAAAAAGCTGAAATATGCCAATGGCTCTCTTCAAAAAACATTAAATTCGACACAGCAATGCTTAAAATTCAGTTGCTTCATCTAGTGAGGGCAAATAAACACAAATATATAAAATATGCTACTGATGAAATGGCTAGGGAAAAGAATGTAACAGTGTTGAGACTGCCGCCGTACCATTGTGAGCTTAATCCAATTAAATTAATATGGGCGCAAATAAAAAGTGAAGTAGCGCGGAAAAATAGAACATTTAAATTAGCAGATGTCAAAATATTATTAGATGAGGCAATTTCTAACGTGACAGCCCATGATTGGAAAAAGTGTTTTGCGCATATTAAAAAAGAAGAACAGAGGATGTGGGATTTGGATATTCACGTTGAGGTAGTGGCTGAACCAATATTAATTACCCCTAACGCTGATAGCTCCTCAGATTCAGATACGTCTCTTGACAGCAATTCTGCCAATGAATCAATGTAAGGTGAGTGCCTTACATTACCTATATTTAAATATTTTTCTTTTGGCCAATATAATAACAGACATTTTAATACAAATAAACAATATTAGTAATTATTCAGATAACTGAAAAATGCGATTTTTCACTAATTTTTTGCACACTCCCTATTTTCCGATTGTTAAACATGAATCCGAAGTTATTTTTTTGGCTGTCTCTTATAGGTTTTCAAAAGAATAATAATTAAATTTTTTAATTACATTTTACGACATATTCATTTAAAGTCAGTCTATCATTTGCATGAGAACACATTTAAAAAACTTATACTATTTTAATATTTAAAAAAAAAACACTAAAAAATTATGGAAAAAAACCTTAATTATTAATAAAAACCAGGTCCGAATTAAACTCGAAATTCTAAAAATTTTGACCTGTTGCCAAGTTGTAATAGTTTTCTTTATGACATTGTTATAAGGTATGCAAACCTTGCATCGCACGGCCCGCAATGTTTGATCAAAAATATCCACTAAATATTGCTCTCGAAAGATCCGAATAAATCTTCATTGGATTCTACAAGCTGATGATTTCAGGCCTTTCGTGTTCCTTATATAGTGGATATTTTTGATGAAGAAATGTGCGTAAATATCGTATTAAATATTGAATTTGCAACTTCGGTGGTAATTTTTTTTTTTTTTTTTTTTTTTTTAATTTAAACATTTATTTAGTATTTTCTGTTGCCCATCCAGCCAAAATTTGACAAAATATTTTTTTAACGCAAACAAACTAATTTAGACTTACATCAACATGTGAAAAAAAAATTATAGTTTAAATTAACTTAAGATAAAAAGTAGTTAATATGCATAAATTAAAAAAATTTATCGAAAATAGAAAATTTTTAACTTAACAATTAATAGTGGGGTGAATTTTCTTAAAACATTAAATGCAAACGTGTTGTCAAAAAATCTCCTTGTTTTTTAGTTTCTTTCTCTTCATTAACTTATGACATAAAATATAAACGGTAGAAATTTTTATTATTATTATTATTAGTGGATTGTTGGCGGCTATAGCCGTTCAAACTTGTATTCTAATTGAGCTGTCATACATGTTTTTAAAGACGTTCCTGTCTCCCCACAACTGTTCGGTAAATTGTTCCACTTCCTCACTATTCTATTTGATAAAAGTATTGACGACAGAGCTTATAAAAACGCTCTTGTTTTAACTTGTATGTATGCCCCCTTAATCTGTCGTTTCTGTTTAACTGGAAAAAGTTTAAGCTGACAGAATAATGCCCATGCAATATTTTAAAGGTCTCTATAAGGTCTCCCCGTTCGACGCTCGACAAAGTTGTTAAGTTTAAAACTTTCATTCTTTCCTCATAAGATAAATTACGGATAATTGGACACATTTTGGTGATTCTTCGTTGGGTTTGTTCCAACGTATATCTTTAAAAATATGGGTTCCATACTGAGGCCCTATTCAATATTGGCGTATATATGTCTTATAAATTATTTCTAAAAATTCTGGCGAGATGTTCTTAAATCCCTCTGTACCATGTATGAAATTGTGTTGGCTTTTTTAACTATCCCATATGAAGCTCCCATTTAAGATCATTAGAGATCAAAATCCCTAAATCTTCTTGAGTGGATACTTTTTTTTAAGGTGACTTCTCCAAGAGTGTACTCTAAACAAGGATTGTTAGAGCCTATATGCCATACTGAACACTTTTTTTTATTGAGTTGCAAAGACCATGTGAACACCATTCTTCTATTGTTTTTAAGTCATTTACAGTACATTGTAGTTTGTTATTGGGTTATTATACAACTTGGAGTCATCAGCATACATGGAGGGAGGAATGTTATTCCTTTTGAAGATCACAAATAAAAACATTGAACAGGATTGGTCCCAGAACGCCCTGTGGCACTGCTAGTAACTCTGTATGGACGGGAAAGTTCGCCATTTATTCTGACACGACATGTCCTGTCTGATAAAAAGTCCTGGATCCAATTAAGAAATTTTCCCCCTTATACAAAATTTTCCAATTTTTTGAAGCAGCCTTTTGTGAGGTACTTGATAAAGCTCGACTAAAATCTAAATAATTGTCAACTGGCTGGCTTTGATCTTGCAGTTTTGTCCAATCGTTTATACATTTTAACAGATTGGACCGTTATCTAACTTAAAAACCCATTTGGTTGTCGTTAAAACCCATTGTTTAATAAAAAGGTGGTTAATTCATCAGCAACTAGTTTTTCCATTAACCATGAAATGGATGTAAGATTTTACTTGCCATAATTTTTGCTTCGAATTTATCGCCTTTTTATAAATAGGAATCACTAAAGACTCTTTCCATTCTTGGGGAATTTTTCCCCTCATTAAGAGACGTTTGCATAAGCTTTTGTAACACATCCACGATGGAAGACACATTTTTTAGAAACAGAGGATGTATGTTGTCAGGCCCAGGACTACAATCTGCCTTTAGGTTGTTTATTGCTGTAATGATCTTTCTTTGTTGATGGGGATGTTAATGAATTTTGAACTTGGTCTAACGGTTCTAAGATAGGAAAGCCATTTGTGGGTTCCGGCGTATAGTGCTCTCAAAATAATCTGCAAACAAATTTGCTACTTCTGTAGGGATTGCTGTTAAGGTGTTGTTCCTGTTTCTAAGTATGGGAGTAGAGACTTTCGAGCTTAATATGCTTTTGATATACTTGTAAAATCGTTTGGTGCTTTTACTTTTAAGATTAGTTCATAATTTTCTTTGGCGTTTCGGATTTGATATGAGACAGATACAGGTGTTTCTATAAATTTGATAATCATCACTGCCATTGGATCTCTTGTAAATATGCCAGCATTTTCTTTTCCTGTTTATTTGTTTCTGAAGCTCAGTAGTAATCCCGGTTTACTTCTTGAAGTTTTCGCTTTGTATTCAGGAATAAATAAACGACACATTTGCCAACTTCCCTTGAGAATTGCTTCCATAATTGATTTACTTCAGCAGAAGACCACAGACATTTTGCAAGTGCCGTTAATATCATCATATTTGGCGTTTTTGAAATTTTTCTTCATTTTATTTTGAATCGTTGTATTACAGAACAATTGGGATGTGGCTATGATAACCAGGTGGTCACTAAGGCCTATGGGTGGCTCAAAAGATATTTCAGAAAAAGGTCAGCATCGGAGGTAAACACCGGTCAAGTGTAGATGGTCTGTTATTTTTAAATCTAGTAGGTTGTTGGATATGTTGAATTGCTTGTTGATAAGAATGTTTTATGAAAACATCCCCAGCAGATTTATTTTGGTAAGAGGGTTTTTTCCAATTTAATCCAGGATAATTAAAGTCACCAAAAATAAAAGGTTTTCCAAGTTTGAACTGATCTGTGTTATTGTGTTCAATAGTGGTTCATCATGTTCGCTTTTCAAATTTGGGGGTCATAAATACATGCAATATTTGGGGTGTAGATCTCTTACTTGTACCTCCAGCCATGTTGATTCGATTGGGTCTAGATTTATTTGTTTTAAATTTTTTTACTATAGTTGGCATCCTTCTACATCTTTTTTACATAAATACAGGTCCCACCTCCTCTACCTGAAGCCCTGTCTTTTTAAAAAGGTTAAATTCTGGGATACTCAATAAGTTGTCTGGTATTAAGAAATAACCAAGTTTCGGAAATTAATATCACGGGGGTTTAAAGATTATAACCAGAAGTAACTCATTAAATTTTGACAAAAACGGGGCCGTTTGTAAAAGGAACTTTAGTTCTATAGCTTTTTGGGTACTATTTGTTTGGCTTTGGAGGTCTGCATTGTGAAGACCCCAAGTTAAAGGGGCCTGTATTGAACTTAGACAAAAAAAAAATCTGTTTTTGAGCACTTGAATAATTTATGTGTTGTCTGTATCTATTTAGTCTATTGATAAAAACTGGGCTTTTTTTAACGGGCTGGTGAGCTCTTACAGCTAAACCAACCTTCTTACATTTTTGGGAGTCTAAGGTAAAAGCTTTACAATGTTGACTTTCATGATCTTCCCCTTTTTTGCAACAATTATTGTTTTTCAATATTTACCCACATGGCCAAAATTACAACTTTTAAAAACTTTTACATTGTTGTTTTCCCTGGCAAATACAGTCGTTAGGTCAAACCAATTTTCTCCCTTTTAATAAACCATTTAAATACTTCCGGTTTCATTTGTAAACCCAGTTCTTTTTTGGGATTTCGAAAACTTTCCTTGTGATGACCTTCATGTCTTTAGCAACGTCTTTCCCAAAAATTTCCTTAAGTTCCGAGTTCCCCCCTAAAACACTAATAAATTCCTCTGAAAAAGTCCTTTCATGATACCAGTAATCATTAGCATTGGGTCAGTGTTTTGTATATCTTTAACTATAAATTCCTCTTACCTTTCCCTTTTTTTAAATTTGTTGTTGCTGCCATTATGGCATTCCAGTAAAATCCACCGCTATTTAAGTCCCAAACCCTTTTAAATTTTTTTCCTTCCTTGATCCTTCCCAATCTGTTTTTTTTTTCCCGAAAACCCTTTTTTTGAATCATTTTGATTTGCTAATCTGACAATGCCCCCATGTTTTTTTGGGAGGTGGAGTTTTCCACTCCACGTTGTTATGTTCCGCAACTTCCTTTGTTTTTGCGCTATTTCACTATATGTTTTCTGACTTGGTATTTTCGGATTTCATTAGTAATATTACTTTCCTGTCTATTTTTGAATGCTTAAGACTAGTATTTTCAATTTGTACTTGTGCTATCTTTTTGTTAGTAAAGTTAACATTTTGTAATCCAAATGTAGAACGTCTTATAGTTTTTCCATCTTCTTTGGGTACATAATCACTTTCTGAATATTCATTAATATTTTCCCCGTGCATTCATTGTTGACTCCAGCATCACGGCTACTGAATACCCATTTTTTTCCCCTTTTTCAAGATTATCAATTGAAATTTTTTGTTCAGCAAAAGCGAGGACTTCGTCCCCCAACTTTTCCACATTCCTAGGTATTTTCTGGCGATCTAACTGGCCTGGGCTAGATAGATCTAGGGGGCTTTGCAACTGTCTTCTTTTCAGATTCTAACGGGGGCTTTTTTCCCGACTTATCCAGCTGTTTTGGTGGTGTTCTAATTAAAGACTGCTTTGGTTTAAAGACCAAATCATCCCCGGGTTTTTACTCAACACGTTTGTTTCCGAGTTAAACTTTTGAGATGACCCCGTAATTGCACCTTTAAACTGTGGTATTTATGAACTTCTGTTTTTTTTAAGGTACGTCCTTATCTCGGGGCTTTTTTTTTGGCCTCGCAGCCGATGACCTTTGCAATTTCCGCTTTGACATTAGCCCCCAAGAAAAAACCTTTTTTTTTCTAAATTTCCGAAGTTTTTCGGACCATCACTTTCACTCGCCATCTCCGTTCCAACACGTCAACTGTACAAAATTTATTCAAATACGCTGTTTATTCACTGAAAATTCACGATTTTACGGAGTAAAAAAAAATTTTCCGTACGTAGTTCGCGACGACCCGACTACTACTACGAGATTATTGTAGCTATTAATCCTGAAAGGTTAAAACCCTGATGTCAGGGGGGTTTGTTCGTTATCCGACGATTCCTTCCATTCAGTATCACGTTTCTTGGTATTTCGGGTTTGCGTTCGGCGGCCCCAACGTTCCCACTTTGTATTTCAGCATCTTCGGCGTCGCTCGAGTGGCCGACGTCCTCGAACGCTTCCCGCATCTTTGCCCGCTTGTTCGATGAGGACTTCCTCACCACCAGGATGCTCGTTCAAAAACGCCGTCACGTCGTAAATATCATTGTGAACTAAAACCCAAAACTGTTTTTACGTTGTGCTCCTTAACGGGCGGTCGTGTATTCTTGAACCATTTTTATCGAAAATCAAATCAAAAAAAAAAAAATTTTTCACAGTCGTAGTCGCGAATGTTCCAAAGATACCGAAGCGAGAGTGCAAAGTACCAATTGAAGTGTTGTTTCAAGCAAGTAAACGTTACTGAGCTGTACCGACGTCAACTGGGCCTTGACTCGACTGAATTAGCAAGTTGGTTACGGTTGTCTGTCGTTTTGTTTTTACGTCTTTTTTTTAAATTTTGTTAAGACTGAAATTTAAGAATTTTTTTTTTATGTAGCAAAAAAAATCAGAGAAAGTGAGATGAAAGTAAATTTTTTTTTTTTAAAAAAAAAGGGAAAAAAAATGGGGGCTGCCAAAAAAAAAATTTAAATTTGTATTCTATGACCCAAAATAAGGGTGCAAAATTTTAAAAAAAAACACATTTTCCATTAACCGAATAATTACCAAAATAATATAGGCTTGTTACTAATTTAAAGGGTTGATGAAAATGTGAGAAAATAACTTTTGCTTGTAAAAAAATTTTCATGTTTCGACAAAATTTATCATTTATTTTTGAAATGCGCACGCCACTGGAATTGATTCCCGACGCCACACAACCCCGGGCATTCTAAAGGCAAGCGATGCGCCATTAACAAAAAATTTTGGTTTAAAAATAGAAATTTTATTCTTAGTCCGGAAATGCAGGAACAAAGCTGTAAATAAATTTGTCAGTTTTCCCTTTTGGGCAATTCTCAGGTCTTCAGGGATGCTTTCCAGGGTAAAAAACCCCTTAAGGCCTAAACACTTATTTGAAAGGGCCCAAAATAGAGAAAAAAGGCCCGAAAAAGGGTTTCCCGCAATATCTGCCAAAATATTAAATTGGAAAATTTTTTTTAAAACAAAAAATGAAGACCCCCTTTTATCTACAAAAATGGTTTTTTTCAATTTTCGAAAAATCGATAGTTTTGAGACAATAGGACTAAAAAAAACCCCTCATTTCAGCTGCCGCTCTACCGCTAGAATGCCGCTATCTTTCCATTATTTGGGGGAATATTGACATTTTTTAACATTGAAAGTTCATCGGAATGGGAAAACCCGTACCTATCATTGCATATGAGTTTGGGTCCATTCTGATTTTTCTAGAATAAAAAAAAAGCGGTCAAAGTTTTTTTCACAATATTTTGAGAGTATCCCATTAATTTATTGATTTTTTAAAAAAGAATGGTTTTTTATTAACATTTTTTTGGTCCGGTGTCGTTTAGCTCCATTCGATTTGAAAAACATAAATATTACAGATAAAAAGAACACATTTTGTTTAGTAGATTTCAAAACGAAAAAATCCGAAAAAATGTATTTTTGCAGAGAAAAATGAAATTAAAAGTCGAAAAAAAAACTATGTTTTTAGGTTAAGTAAAAGGCCAGAATTGGCGACGTTGTCGGATCAAAAAAAAAATGGATTTAAATTTAGCTTTAAAGCAATATACAGTTGCCCACGGAAAAGGTGTTGAAGAAAAAAACTTTTTATTTTTGTTTTTATCAAAAAAAAGCTACTTTGATAAAAAATTTCTATTTTAAGAGAAGATTGAGATAGAAACATTTAACATTTTTATACGGGGTGTTCAGAAAATTAAAAAAACTTAAAATGGTACAAGAGAAAGGCATTTATTTCATAAGAATGGAAAAAAGTTGAAGGAAAAGTTGTTCAAAATTAAAGGTAGCCCTTATAAATTTTTGAAAAAACCCGCCTATTTTTTATTTATTTGTGATTAAATTTATTTTAATATCAATTTATAATCAAATTTTTTGCTGTTAAGTAAGCATTTAAAGCTGACGATACTGCGGCTAATGAATTATAAAAGCCAAGTGTCAATAAAGCTTGTCACTATCAACGCCTACTAGTACAAAAATTTTAAATTAGTTAATTGATAATAAAATTTTTAATTACAAATAAATAAAAGGGGGCCCCTTTTTTTCAAAAATTGGGTATAAAAAACCCCTTTTAATTTTAAACAACCCCTTCTAACTTATTTCCATTCTTATAAAAAAATGCACTTTATCTTTACCCTTTTAGGTTTTTTCAAAATTCTAAACCCGTTTTTTTAAATATTTCTATCCCAATCTTACTCTTAGAATAGCAAAATTTTTATCAAGAGGAGCTTTTTTTGATAAAACAAAAATAAAAAATTTTTTTTTTCAACACCTTTTTTAAATCTGTAGATTAAATAAAAATATACAAATTACAAAAAAAAAAATTTTTTAAATAAGGTAATTATCTGGAATAAAGGGCCACCTTATTTTTGAAAATAAAAAATAAAAAACTAAGATATCAGCCCTTTTTTTAATTTATTTGATGGCGCATTTATGATAAAAAATTTTACATTTAATGAGGAAAAAAAGACCACTAACCAAAAACTAACCAGAACTAAGGGGAGTTTGGAAGTTGCTGTTTGTTAGTTCTGGTTTGTTGTTTCTATAAAAAAAAATTCATTTTTGATAAATGGAAAAAAAAAAAGCTTCAATAATAACAAATTATTATAGAAAACATCTGGCAAATTGCTTTTCAAGGAGAAAATCATAAACAAACTTTATCGTATCATCTCTTTTTGTAGGTATTCTTTCTCACTTTTTTCATGTTAGTGGGACCATATTTTTTAGTATATTTTACATAAATACAAAATTTACAAAATATTTTTTTTTTAGTTATCAATCTTTTTTATTTTTAAAGTTCATTAAAAATAGAAAATTAAAAAATAGAAATGTAAATTTTTCGATTAATTTTTTTGTGAAAATCCAAAATTTGATATTTTTGAAAACATTTTTGTTTTGAAATTATTTGCCTGAATACGAAAAAATAAAACAAATCATAGAAATTAGTAAACTTGAATGAATGCATTTTATTTACAAAAAAACTTAAAACATACCCCCTTTTTTATCTTTAAAGTAAAAGTTAACACAATTTTTTTTTTTATTTTTCTGTAAATGCGCTGTAAAAGAACAAATTAAAAAAAAAATATCAATAGCTCTATTTTTCGATTTTTTATAGTCAAAAGTAGGTGGGGCCGCGATTACAGTGGTTCCCAAATTCGGCCTATATGTATTGCTGTCTCATTTACTATATAAGTTAGAGAAATGTTTAAATTGGGAAAATTTTAAAGAATTTAATGTTTATTTTGACTGTGCAATTAAATTTAGTTCTCAAGATATAAGCAAAAAAGTGAGAATCGTCAATTTTTATTTTTGCTTGTGATTTATTTGTTTCAATTTTGACATGTCTGCGACATTATTGGGCCACTTTTTAGTAACAAACATTTTACTTCCATTTTTTTTCTCCGATTGTCTTTTGGGTTTTCAGTTACTAACTGAAACTTTCGATTTTTATGTGGCGGCTATTTTTATATATATATATATATATATATATATATATATATATATATATATATATATATATATATATATATATATATATATATATATATATATATATATATATATATATATATATATATATATATATATATATGTATACACATATCTTTGTTCCTCCACATAAAACTAAAGGCGGACCAGCCTCCGGTATATTGCATTAAGATATATCTGAAATATTTGCATATATGGGCAGAGGGGGAAATTATTTAATAGGTTTTTCATAAGAGGGGTAATACTTTATTCAAAGAAAATTGTATATATCTTTTAGATAAATAACATTCTTTGTTCCCTCCAATTAATATATACTGAGATGTTAATCCGATAACAAATTTACCTCCAACAATGTTGCCAAATAAATGGAGGGTAGAACGGTTGTTATTAAAAAATAAGCAAATATATACATTTGCATATAAGTATTCAAATTAAAAACAGTAAAATTTTGAAAAAAAGTTTTTAATTCGTTTGGTAACAAGAAAGCGTACTTATTAAAATTGGTTTATGTCCTATTCTAGAAACAAGATTTTAGTAAATAAAAAATTAGGATAGGATTTTTGTACAGAATCTTTAAAACACTGAGACCAAAATTAGGTATTAGATTTCTGAAAAATAGACTAAAAATCCTTACAAATATGATAAAAATTTATGACATTAAGTTTGAAATTATTCTTTAGTTTTTTAAATTTTACCTATTTCTTTTGTAAAAAAAAGGAATAATGTTACGAACCGTAACATTTTATAAGGAGGTAGTTGTTTCCGGACGATACATGTTAAACATAGGTTTTTTACCTGAAACTAAATTAATCAAGTAACTTTTTAATTATATTAAGAAACTTTTTTGTTTTGCCTTTTTTTTACTTACTTACAAAGAGAAGTAATTGTTGAAGAGTCCTTG
>JAHBCN010011608.1:0-28867 GCA_019359885.1 Listronotus oregonensis
AAAAACGTTTTGTTTATTAATTAAACAAAATTTTATTGGCAGTTTATATAAAACAATAGCTAGTTTTAAGAAGTAAAAATCTCTGCAGCAAAAAATAAATAAAGTATGTCAGTGTATCAAGTGCGTATATTATATTTGTTTAAAATTTAACTGTTTATAACTTTAAAACTAGTGGTCATTATATAGCGTCTTTATTTTCTGGAAAATTTTTGACTTTTGTTAAATTACATTATACAAGACATGTAAAAATTATATCACATTTTTTTTTTAATTAATTTGTTTCGTAACACAGCCAAAAAAATACGTATACTTCTCGCGTGACATATGTTTCCCCTAATAATTTTGCCTCCTTATCACAAATCCGGGGTTAAAATTCCGCCACCACGTCACCATTTTTTTATTAAAAGTGGTAAAAAATAGTGCAAATTTATGAAAATTAACTAACAAAAGCTGAAATCCTTTTTCACATTTAACTTTATATTTTTATAAAAAAGAATCTGGTGAATTTAAAAATCCACGACCAGAATTAAGGTAGTACGTGTAGTTTTCTAACCTTAAAAAACGGACTAGCATTCATATTTTAAAAATATTCGCGGATCATGTCGAAATTTCGTATAGAGGTTCTTTGGGTCATTGATTGCGAATCTCAGTTAGAAAAATCAACATGGCGGACCCAAAATATCGGATGTGTGTTTCAAGATGGCGAATAAATTTTTCGAAAATCGACGAATTAACGCAAAATTTTGTATGAGGTGGTTTTTAAAGTTGCCGATTTCGAATCTGGAGTCAAATAGTGGATAAAATAAGCAAACAGATTAAAAACAAATGTGCCATATGCCAGTTTAGGTAAATATAAATTTTGGAAAAATAATAAATGATCAAAAAAAAAATTGAAAATTAGATTTTCGTTTTAAAATGATCATTTTTTTTAAAAGCGTTATCCTTTGTTAATCATGTTGTCTTCTTGACTTTTTAAATACTTACTTTAAATTTATATTTTCTAAATTTGCGATATATCAAATTGGCTGAAATCTGTTTTTTGCCTATTTTTTGCCATCATATTGAATCCGCCATTATGAATGATTCAATTTGACGTCAGATTTGAAATTTTAAACCTCAAAAAACTACCTCATAAAAATTTGGCTATAAGTCCGTTGATTTTCGAAAAAAATATTAGCCGGCTAAGAAACACAATCTCATTTAGAATCCGTTATCTTGAATTTTTTGAATCTGACTTCAAAAAAACCACCACGTTGATAGTAGATTTGGATTCAGTAGATCCTTTGCGAAAACGAAAAGTTGGATGTAGAACATTTTTTTCAGTTTTTCTAGTTAATTTCAAGTTTTTTTATTTCTTACCTGTTTTTTAAGATAAGGAAGAAATGGTGACATGATAGCGGAATTTTGACCTCGGATGATTAGGAGGTAAATCTATTACGGAATCTCATAAAAAGTGTACCCAATTTTTTTGTGTGGCGTGTAATCTTTTAAATTCAGTGTGACCAATTAAGTCTGCATGATGATTTTTTCTTATTAATAGTTTTATTGGAAATTTGACTTTGGCATCAATTTTTGCAGATGAATAATAAATGCAATTTGAGTCCATATCGAAATTTTGATATATATAAATGTAATTTTTTTTGTCCATTTATTTTGGTGCACCACTGGCACTGTTGCAAAATAAGAATCAACCACTTACATTATAAAACTTCTTAATTTTGACAAAGCTTTATTCCAGATACGTTTTTTTTTTTAAGTAGGGCCATTTTAAATGTGTTTTTCTACAAAATCTGAATCGGGGGTATTCAAACTTGGACATATGT
This sequence comes from Listronotus oregonensis, assembly GCA_019359885.1. Classification (NCBI taxonomy): domain Eukaryota; kingdom Metazoa; phylum Arthropoda; class Insecta; order Coleoptera; family Curculionidae; genus Listronotus; species Listronotus oregonensis. Next base: position 1,824 of record JAHBCN010011608.1, read on the forward strand.
GATACAAAGTTTATTTGTTTTTGTCCCTAAATGAAGTAACTTCATAAAATATCTATTGATCACAAAGAAGTTTGTGTCTAAAAGCAATTTAATATTAAGAAAATCGTTTAAATGAAAAGAGTTAAATTTTCTAATAAAAAGTTAATAATAAAAAATTAATTGCATTTAAAGTTTTATATTATTTTCCACTTAAGACTTTAGTAATGGCACTGTGTACTTGTTTGTCTTAATTATGATGTTATACGTTGTATATTGATCATTGGTTATACGTTATAATGTGTACTTTTAGATACAATAATACGAGGTAAGATCAAAATGCTTAAGTGTTGGAGATTATTATTTATACCATTAACAGGTAGTATGTCACCAAGATAACCTAGATATTTCGAGAAATAAATATCTCTCCACTAAACTATTTGGATAGTATATCTTTTAACTTTAGTACTTACTTATTTCAAGAAAAAAAAACAAAAAATATTAAATCTTAATTTATGCTTGCTATTGATTTGTAAAACATTTAAAGACTATATGGTTTATTTGTATTTCTGATGTCACAGCAAAATAATAGATATATGTTTTTATGGTCTTCTTAATTACTTCTTAAGAATGCAAGTTATAGCAATATAAGTATATGCGTAACCTTTAAGCTAATATTGTTAAAAACATATTTTACATAATTTCTGTCGTAAGTTACATCTTCCAAAATGCTAGTAGCTGTTTACAGAAAACAATTACTAATTATTCCCTAATTGCTATACAGCAAAAAGGTTTGCACTGATGAAAGAGGCAAAATTGGAACTTGTGTTTATTTAAAGAACCATACAATGGTTTGCATCTATAAGAGCGTACTTTAAGATTCTATAATAATGGCATGTTTTTTCTTGTAAGAAGGGCATTTTTCCCAAGAGTTGGAGGATGTATACAAACACTTGACCGATAAGAGCCCCCTAAATTCACGAGTGACTCTACACACGAACTCCAACATTTTTAGTGCCTTGTTAATGATATGATCAAAATGCAGCTGAAAACTCATGCCGCTATTCAAAACGACACCAAGGTTGTTTATGGATGCAAGACTCTCCAGCTGACTGCCACTAATAAAGTAATGTGTCGGTATGGGGTTAACGATTCTATAGAACGACAATGACTTGCATTTACTTATATTAAGCGAAAGATTGCTTCTGGTACACCACAAGAAAATTGCATCTAGAAATGTTTGCAACTTTTTCTGATCTAAAGGTGACTTTAATATAGTTGTAAAATTTTTCATATCATCAGCAAATAATAAAAGTTACAATGTTTTATAACAGATCCAATATTATTAATAAAGATGTTAAAAATAAATGTCAATGTAGATTGCATCGACCTGACTTTGATTCTCCAAGGCGTCCAACACATATTGAACGAAAACCAGGAGATTTGTATTTGTCGACTTCCCCCAGACAAAGCCATGTCGTTTGTCAATCAAAGCCAGCATTACTTCACGCTTTATGTGATCACACACGATATCTTCTAAAAGCTTTGGTATCGCACTAAGTCTACTTCTTGGCCTATAGTTTGCTTTATTTGCCTTATCCCCACTTTTGTGAATTGGAGTAATATAACTACTTATTCAATAAATTGAACAGACACCTTTGCTTAGTGATAGAGAAAAAAGAAAATAAATCTGCCTTGCAAGAGATTATCTGCACTCCTTCAACAATTGTGGGGCAACGTCGCCTGGTCCCGGCCCCTTACTTTCATCCAAACCAGTTAATTTTAGTAAATAAATTATATTTTATTTAATAAATGATCAGCGCATAGTCAATATTCATTATTTAAAGGAGAATACTGGGTATGATTGGTCTATTTTTTCTACGATGGGGTGGCGGTCTAATTTTTCAAAAGAAAACAGGTGGTAAATAGGTGGTATTGGCATAAATTTAAGGTAGGGGATGTTGGTAGTAAATAGACAATTTCCATCTTCTACTAATCTCCAAATTTTTAACTCAAGTAATAATAAATTACCTCTTACTTTCTTTCAGAAACCTACGGTACGTTAGTAATTAGGCATGAAGCTTTCATGAAGGGACACAAAATAAAAAACGAATGCGTCGCTAATTAAACTTAAATTTATAAAATTTAAAAATATTTTATTTAAAACATAAAAAAACAACATTTTTTACGATTAAATATTAATTTGTAAGTGGATTTTTCACCTTTAAATAACGGTGTCTTTTCCAGCAAATAAAATAAAGTAGGCCTTTGGCATTTAAGTTATTATTATTGTCAATTAAAGAGGAGACATCACATAATTCAGTCCTTGCTTGCCTAAATGCTAGTAGGTGTTAATGCATAAAAATATAATTAATGCATAAATTATTTATTGGTTATATCAGTCGGTTTTGGAAAAATACCATTTGGTTTTAACATCATTGTTTAATCTTTAGACGTTTTTCGTTAAATAAGCGGTTTGGCCAAAATAAAAGTATTGTTATATCCCTGCGAACATCCATTAACTAATATAGATAATGATAAAACATTATAATATTGATAATAATAAATGTCTTTTATTAATAGATAATAGTACAATTCGTCAGTCACGTCCACTGGTCACGTCAGTGAATACCAGGCGCACCCTAGTCGAAGGGGTTATTTTATTGAACCGTGCACCACTGAAAATATAAGGTAAAAAATAACATCTTAAAAACTCATAAAGATAGTGCGTACGAAAAAAAAATAGAAATTTTACAAAATTTACAGACACAACGAACTAAACTGTTTTTACTGAAAACATTTAGAGACACAAAAAATTAAAAAAGACAATTTAAGGAAACTAAGAAAAAGTAACATGAAACGAAAAATTAATCAGTTTATGTATTTTGGAAATTAAGCAGATAGTTTTAAAGCGCAATTTAAATTCATACTTATCAAGTAAAAAAGTTTATTTGGTAAATTTTAATCGCATTGTTAGTAAATAACCCCTGAAACATCGCGTGCTAATGGTTAGGCAACCTCAATCTATTGCCAAATCTTATATTTCTTGTATGTGAATCAGTGAATTTTCGTGAAGTACGAACTTATTTGTTAAAGGAAAGTTAAAGCGAGATTTTTTCAAAAAAAATACCCAATTGTTAAGTTCTGCGATTATTCATTCTGAGCCAATTAAGTTCTTAAAAAGTGTAGGCAATATGATCAAAAATAAGTAGTAAACATGTTTTTTGTACTTTTTGTATGCGATTTTTGTTCAAATTGTCAAGGGAAGAATCATAAATAAAATTACAATAATTAAAGATAAGCAGAACAAGTAATTCACAAAGCACTTTTCGCATTTGATAATTAAGTACATAAGGTTATTATACAAACTTTTTAAAGATAAATATAATCTCTAAAGCAAACCTTTAATATATTCTCGAAACCTTTGCAAAACTATGCCCAAGTTCTTTGCGGACCTGACAAAAGGGGGTCCTACTCCGTCAGGGGTTATTTTAACATTTTGAACCAAAAATTCTACGCTGTTCGCACGAAAAGAAATTTCAAAAAATTCAATTTTAGGTTAAATTTTAAAGACAGCATACTTAAAATTTGTAAATCTTTATTTACTAAATTTGACGCCAGTAGGTAATGTAGTCAAAGTGAAAGTAGATTTGGGTATTATCTGCATAGGCCTGAACCTTGCAATGTTTTAAACATCTCAAACGGAATTGTCAATTATAAAGAGAAGAGGACCAAGTACGTAACCTTAAGGCACACCAGAAAGAACTTAAATCTGTTTAAAGAATTTTTTTAAATCGCTTAGAAAAGTAGGATTTGACTTGATTTCTTAACGATTCCTAAAACTGTAATACTTTAAATTGGCAAGAAGAAGTTGATTTAGCGTGTCAAAAGCCTTTGAAAAGTCTAACTAGTCAACTATGCTGTTTAATTTCTTATCAATAGCCTTGAATATATCATTATTGACATTAACCAAAGGTACAGTTGTGCTGAGATACTTCGTAAAGCCAGAAAGAAAATGTGCAAGTGTGCAAAATTACCATTTTGCAGAATACACCTAAATTCACATCAAAACTAAAAATGGGCTCAATTTATCGTCGCTGGTGTTTGGCAACAATTTCTATGCACAATATTTTAACCAACAGATTGGAAGAGAAAAAGATTCAAGACTAAAATGGCCACAACGTTCTCCAGATTTAAATATGTGTGCTTTTTAAGAATAATGCAATATTTCTATACTCGCCAAGATTAATTGACCTGTATTTTGAATGCAGGCAACCTTTCTAATACTCTTGCAACATTAAATATAGTCCAATTTCATTTTTAAAAAGTATTTGTAATAATGTTTTCTTTCTACAAAGTGATTCAATTAAATTTACTCACTGTTTACTGATATTTTATCATTATAATTTATTGGTATTCTAGAAAATCAACAATATTTTTTTCTACCTAAACTGTTCATCTAACTTAAAATATTCCAGTTATTGGGTAAAGCCCATCGCTATACCATTTAAAATGTCACTTTATAGGGGTTAAAAAACATTACAATTTATAGGAACGTTTTCAAGAACTTAAGGAAAAACCGTTATTTCTTAAAAAAATTTAACGAATATTTTGGCATAAATCAACCTATTTTGATGTTGAAAGTTTGTAATTAAAATTAAAGATGTATTTTCTGGTCACTTTGTATAATAAATTGCTTGACAGTGATTTAGCTGGAAGCAAATTTTTTGGGTATTTTTAAAACTTTGTAAGTTAAAAAGTAGCATTTTGATTTAAAAAAGCTTTTAATTACGTAAATAATCAATCTTTTTTACTTAAATTACATTCTAAAATTTTAAAATGTCATATTTTATACAGGGTGGAAAATATATAAGTAAAATTTTTTGAAAATTTCTATTTAACGCCTTTTGAACAGATTTTTTAAAATGTTTTATTAATAAAAAATTAGGTTTCTTGATGCGTTTTTTTTTTGAGATTTTAATGTTATGGCTATATCATACAAAGTTATTCAAAAATTTTAAAAAACTAAGCTTGGCGCAATATCTCAGACATTTTTGAGATTTGTATAATTTTATAATAATAATATAATAATTTTATCCAAATTAAAAAGTTTGTGTAGTAATATTTGCAAATGTGAAGGGTTAGGTATATTAACTTATAACAATGTTGTAAAAGCTTCCTTTATATAATCAATATTATACAGGGTGGCACAGAAAGCAATATATTGCTGAAAGAAATCATGTTTGCGACTAATACGTAGATAAAAACTTTTAAAATTTCCTACTTTGCGCGTCTTGTACAAAATTTATTTGGATGTTTTAAAAAAAATTGAGTTTCTTTTTATGCTATAGCCCCTTGTTTCAAAGCTATTAAATAAAGCTTAAAAAACTTATATTTTTGTCGTATTAATTTAAAATATAATACATACATACTTACATATTATTGTGCCAATTTTGTTACAAAATTAATTATTATAGGGGTCTTTTATATTCTCAGTAAAATACAGGGGGCACTGAGAACTGAATATTTTTTAAAAGTTTAACTCATTTTTATATATCACAAAAATTATTTCTCTTGATAAAATACCGCTTTCTGTGCCACCCTGTATAGTATTGATAATATAGAGGAAGCTTATTGCAATACAGGTTTAACAAAACATTGACATACCTTGATATAACCCTTCACATTTGTAAGTTATACGACAAAAATGTATTTTTTTTTTCAATTTTATTTAGTAGCTTTGTAATAAGAAGCTATAGCATAAAAATAAAAAAAGTCCCAAGGTATTGCATTAAAAAACTTGACTTTTTAATAATAAAATATCAGAAAAAATTCTACCCAAAAGTCGCTAAGTAAAAATATCCCAAAATTTTCATTTGCATATTAGTCACAAAAAATTATTTCTTGACAAAATATCGCTTCTGTGCCACCTTGTATAGTATTGATAATATGGAGAAAGCTTATTATTACAATACATTTTTAATTAAACATTAACATAAATTGATATAACCCTTCACATTTGTAAGTTATACGACAAAATGTCATTTTTTCAATTTTATTGAGTAACTTTGTAATAAGAAGCCATATCATAAAAATATTTAAAAAATCGAAAGATTGCTTTAAAAAACTTGATTTTCCATTAATAAAATAAAAAAAAATCTGCTCGAAAGTTGTTTAATGGAAATTTTCGCCCTGTATAAAATGTGACATTGAAAATAAAGACTTAAAATTTTAACAAATTAAAATAAAAATAGGGGTTTACCGATTTAATTTTTTAAAATTAGAAATTATTCGCTAAAGGGTAAATAGAAATTTTTTTCAAATTTTTTACATATTACCGGTGAACGCCACATGTAAAGCCCTTACTTTTTTATTTTTAAATTTTTTGAAGTTCCTGTCACACTTTTTTTTTAAATCAATTTTTACACCTTTTGGAATAATTTTTTAAATTTTAAATGATCGGATATATTTTTCCCAATCTTTAAAATTCCCTTTTTAAATTGAAAGTATTTCATTTAAAAATGGTTAAAATCTTTTTTTTTTCCAAAATTTTAGTAATCTGATTAAAATTAAAATTAAAATTAAGACGTAAGAATAGGGTTAAAATTTTTTGATTTTTCTTTTATCCTTAAATAAGGTTTAAAAAAGGTTAATTTTAAAAATTTAAAAATGATTTTTAACGCTAATATCTTTAAAAAAAAATAGAAAATTCAATTTTTATTAAGGTTTTAATAAACAGTTTTAATTTTCACTAGTTTTTAAACTAGAGAAGATCTTTTTTTATTAAAAACAAATTATCTTCCCATTTTCCCTAGGCTTTGTTATATCCTACTATTGTTTTAAAAGTTAAACTTCTAAGGGGCCATGATTTGGCAAAAATTTGTTTGATGTTAAGTGCCTACTGGCGTGTTATTTTACAATTAAACGTTTTTGGCGAAACAAGTGTTTTATTTTCGGTTTAATAAAAACCATTTTTTATCTAGCGAAAACTAGTGAAATTAAATGTTTTCTAAAGTAACATTTAAAAAAATTGGAGTTTCCTATTTTGTTTTTAAATATAAAGCGTTAAAAAAATACATTTCTAAATTTTCAAAATTAACCTCTATTCTAACAACAAATTTAAAAACTTTTGGCAAAAAAAATCGGTTTTTCAGGGGCAAAAAAATTTGGGAATTTTTGGGTAAAAAAAATGTTTTTTATTAAAAAAAAAATAAGTGGAAAATCCCTTTAAATTTTAAAAACTACCCGATAGAGGTTTATTTTGAATTTACCAAGTTGGTACTTTTTATAAAAGATTTTGATTTTTTCACATAACTAAACGCTATTTCAAATTAGAATAATACTTTTTGGGTTACAGGGTTTTAAAAATACTCAAAAAATTGCCTATAACGAAATCACTGTTTAGCAGTTTACTTAGCTTTATAGATTTTAAAAATGTCGTTATTTTTTTTGTCTGCTGCTAACATTGCCTAATATTTTTAGGTTTCTAAGACAAATAACGAAACTATCATTACGCGACTATTACCGCGAGTACATATTATTAAACATAAATCAACAGCAACATCAATCAGCAAATACACACTAAAATCCTTGAAAGATGAAATTTGTTTATTTAACTCATCTTTACACATGTACATGCAGGAGGGGCTAAAATAAATACTTTTTTATATATAAACGATGCATTATTATCAGGAAACCCAGTACTTCTCAATTATTTTACTTTTATCATTTTTACAAAAATCTATTACACAATGATCTCCTGCAAATTCGCGTTTGTCCTTTTGGCGACACTCAGTGCAGTTCTTAGTGCCCCTGCGGAGGAACCTGTGCCTATAGTAGCGCAGGAAAGTGATATTCAACCTGACGGTACCTTTAAGTGGTCCTTTGAGACTGGTGATGGGGTTAAACAGGAACAAAGTGGACAACCTAAGCAGGTGTGTAAGGAGATACCGAAAATTCAAAATTAGTTTTATATTAAAATTTCTGAAAATTAATATCCTATTGTGCTATAATACAATGAGTGTTGCATTGTGTAGCTGGTAACAGGGAATTCAAAATAATTTGAAGATTAATTTATAGCGGTTTATTGAAGAGCACGAAAAGCTTTACCTTTAAGACAAGATGTATGCAGTTGTTTGTAAACAGATATTTAAAAGTTAATTGTTGTCATCTTTTTAAATGGTTTATTTTGTTTTGAACCCTATTATCTTTACTAGTAAAAGCAAAACTTTAGTAGCAATGATATTTAAAATCAATAATCTATAATTTTACTGCTTATATAAAAAATTTGGTTGTAGCTTTTTTTTGTAAAGAAAATTCCTAAAAAATGCACATTTTTACTCGGAAAGCCCTGAAACAGGGCCATAACATGATATTTTTAGGGGGTATTTTAGAATATTGCAATCTGATTGAATCTGACTTTTTGAAGTCATATTCGTCTTAGAATTTAAGGTAGATTTTTTTGCTAAACAAAGAAATTTACCACATTTACTTTAAGCCAGGCGTTATTAAGGATGATTAAAATAAACAATCTCGGCCTCTTGAAGTACTGAGATCTAAAATTGAACCAAGTTCTGTTCACAATTTTGTTCCACTCTTTTTTGACTTGACAAGTTTTTTACTGACTGTATGTATTAATGAAGAAAACTGTCTATATTAACGAAAAGAGACGTTAATACAGACAAATCAGTAAAAAACATTGCCAGGAGGTCGAGATTTTTGGATAGGGACTTGGCCGTTATTTTACATAAGTGTTTTTAATGAGATTTTATTTATCAAAAATCACAATAAAAACTGGATTTTCTTATTGATGGTTAATGATAAAATTTGCTAATGTTAAAAATTAATTCATGTAGGCAATGGCCAGTATATTTTTCGAAATTTGGGAGTTTTAAATAAGATGCAACCTCCTGTGCAACACTTCCGATCTTGTGTATCCCCAGTACCATTCGATATCATAACACATTCTGGTAGTTCAAAAAAAAAAATTTTTTTTTTATTATAACCAGCTGCACGAAGAGTGGCATATTTTCTATATACTTTCAAATACTGATCCCCTGGTATAGTGAAAGGTTTTGATTTCTGTGTTTTGCTGTTTAAAATTTTTACATGTAGTAAAACATCATGATCTTCAATATTTTCCATCTTCATGTTGACCAGCTCATCAAATCTCGGGCCCGCGGATAGTCCAAATATCAGTATACCTTTCCTTGTCAAATACTGCTTATCTGGTGCCTCCGCTAGGATATTGTTTACTTGATCTTTCGTAAAAACACTTGACTTTTTAGGCCCATAGCCTTCACCTTGTTTTTTTATTAACACACTGTCACACATTCTGTCTAATATTCAATAACGCTCGTATTAATAAATAATGCGACCACATAGTAAAACTTTCTTTTCATTAAAAAAGGCCCAAATAAAACTACTACGGATGGATGGTTCATTTAAATGGGGCCTTTAATAGTTGGAGGGAAAATGCTTCCGAAATGGAATAAAATTGCGTAACCCTGCCCCAGCGAAACAAGGTACGAAACCAGGTGCGACGTTGCCAATGTCGCTTGTACCTTATTCGGAATACGAAGTACGAAAGGGGCGGTAAAGGGTTTTTAATTTTTAAATATTTTTTAATATACTAGGTGTGTATTTTAAAAAAAAGGGTTTTTTGATTGAATATTAATCTAACGTATAAGGTTGGCTTTTGTCTTTCTTTTACATTAATATATAGTGGAGTAATTGGTAATAATTTTCAAAAAGGCTTTAAAAAAGTATTTGTGTTAGTCCAGGGAAATTAAAGCAAAATTTATTAAACCAATATGTTTTTTTTTACTTTGGATTATATTTAGCAATTAAACGGGCATAATATCTAACACCCTTTAAGAAATTCAATATAAAAACAACGTAGGTAAATCGTTAATTATTTACTTTATTCCTTTATTATCAAATAATAACAAAAACATTATGAGGGATACATAAATTAATTTATAATACAAAAAAAATTTTAATGAAAATTCAAATTAAAAGTTTAATAAAATAAATAATATAACCTAGTGACTGCAAAATATATTAAAAATAATTGTGTTTCTGTTTAATCTTTTTTAGCTACAATGACAGTTTATGAGTTAAAGTTTGAAAAACAAAATTTTTTTCCTTTAATATTAATTACTACAAACTGATAAAAATATACAACCAGAAATAAAAGCAGGGCCATTTTTATAATAAATTATGAAAATTTTTTAATATGGATTTAAAAATTTTAAAAAAATTTTGGTTAATTTAACCGACCATGTATCTGTAGCCTTTTTTAAAACCCCAACAATTTTTAAACCTAAATACCCCCGCATATTATTGTGTTAAATTTGCTTGTTTTGTAAAAGCTTGTTATTACCTGATTATAATCCAACTTCAAAAATTTTGGGTTTTTTAAAGGAAAGTAAATATTTACTTTATCTTGTGCTATTCGCCTACAATTTTAAAATTGGCATAACCTGCCTGACATCGTCTATTTTTTTGGGAAATTTTTTTAAAAACGGGAAAAACAATTTTAAAATAAAAACCCAAAAAACCCCGTCCTTAGGGCCCCCAAAAAAAAACAAGACAAATTTTTTGTATTTTCTAGTCGCGTTTCATCCGCAAAGTAAACGCCGGCAACACTGTTTAACTTTGTTCAAGGATTGAAATGAAAAAGGGAAAATTTCGAGGGGAACGGCCCGCCTTAGCCAAAGTCCATTGGGGTATCAAAAATATAGTATTGAATGGTTTATCTTATCCGTAGTAGTATTATCTTTGATGATACGAAGTTTCGTTAAAAGCAGTGGACCTGGTAGGCAATAATTAGTCAATTTACTATCTTTGCGACTTCTTTAATACAAACGTTCTTGTTTGTTAAACTGACATTTAATAAAGTTAATCATAGTAACAATAAAAGAAGACCGGTAATAAGTTACTTGGCCCCCTATACTTTTGACTATTAGCCCAGTAACTAAATACCTTTTGAAAGTACCAAAGCTGTAAAAATCTGTACAGTTTAATTGGGAAAATTTTTTTGGGTTTTTCGGGATGTTTTCGAGTGATAAAAGTTATCACGATTTCGACTGGGAACCTGCTGAAATGGCCCCCAAAGTCCAAATGAGTTTCCCTTATTTTAAAATATACGAATTAGAACATTTTGTTTGACAAAATGAAGATGGATTTTCCCATTCCGATGAAGTTTAAATCATTAAAAAGTTCATTATTGTCCGAGTAATGGAATACCCGTCCGCCCGTTTTATAAGTGAATCCATAAAGATAGCGGTATTCAGCGGTAGAGCGGCACGGAGAGGGTACCTTTGGGTCCCGTTATCTCGAAAACTATCGTTTTTTGTCAATTTCCCCAATTCGCATATTTTGGCAAATATTAGCGGGAAACCCATATTTCGGGCCTTAACCCATTTTCAGCCCTTCCCCACCTGTTAATGTTGATAAACTTTTTTCGCCGAAACATCCCGAAGACTAAACTTGCGCAACAAGGGGAAAAATTTCAAAAATATTTTACAGCTTTGTCCCTTCATTTTCCGGACAAATTATAATTTATAAAATTTAAAAATATTTTCTGCTTTAATTAGTTGTAACGTTTGAAAAACAAAAAAGCATGTTTTATTCGGAATAAAAATGAATTTTTGTTTCTCGTCTGAAATGTCGAACCCACTACGCTTTTGCGACATACAATATACTATTATTTGTTGAATTAAAAAAATTAAGATGTTTTGAAAAATCAGCTTATTTACTGCCAAATATTAAGAATTAGAAAAAATTATATACCGCACCAAAAAATAAAAAAAAATAACATCTTGGAGTCAATAGTAATACACCCAAACAGCAGTCGTAATAAAAAAAGACAATACTATAAAACAAAGTAATTCAATTCATTTATCTATGTTTATTTTTTCTTTCCTTAATAAGTATCAAATTCCTTACTCTTCTTCAGTCATCAATTATTGAATATTTATTAATTGCACATTAATAAAATATATTAATATTTTTATGGAAGGCAACCTTCAACTTTTGTCCAAATTTGGTTATTTGCTAAAGAATAATATTGCGTTATGCAAAGTTAATGTTATTTGGATGCTTAGAGTGATGTCACAAAAGTTTATTTACAATTTGTGATTAAGGTGAACGTGTTATAGCGACAAAGCCAATGAATTATTTAAATGCGCATTAGGTAATTATCGAACCCATTCTCGTGCCATGATTCGATGTTTTTTGTTGGGTTTTAACATAAAACTAGATTTTTTCAAATATTAAAAATGACTATAATATTATTTCATACTGTACCAGATAGGGCTAAAAAAATTTTTTTGATACTTGGTTTTAGTCGGGAAAAGAACTTTTACAGTATTTAAAAAAAGAACAATTCTTTTTCATACCGTTCTGTTTTTTTATTCTAGTTTCCTTTTAATTTGGGATTTGGGTTCCTTGAAGAGAAATTTTAAATTTATCCATACTTTTCATGTTGCTGGTGGCCATGGCCTACCCCATTTCGGATTATTTTAGCTTGATTTTACTATTAAAAGTGAGTCCTTTTGTCAAAAAGGGTTTTATTTATCTTTTAAAAGGGGACTTTTTTTTTGAGATAAATGATTTTAAAAGGACCCCGCATTTTCTTTATGGAAAATGGTTTTTCAATGTTCAAACTCAAATTAATAGTTTTAACACATACGCTGGCAAAAAGCAAACCCCCCCCACCTCCCCAAAATTACCCTCAAAATTCCCCAAATTCTTGGTGACTTTAAGGCTGATTTTGGGGGTTAGGGTTTTTTTGGGTTTTGTGGGGCGGATCAGCGGAAAAATTTATTTTGCAAAGTTTGAAAACATGCCCCAAACTATTTTTCATTGGAAATTGGAAAAGTCTTTAAAATCTTTTCTAAAACCGCTCAAAAGAAATAAAAAAAGTATCATTTTTTGGGGGGAATATGTCACTTTTTTTTAAAAAACAGGTAAAAATACAGCAAAAAAGTTATGCCATCTAAAACAAGGGGGGGTAGGGGAAATCCCGAAACATGAAAAAAGAACAAATTTAATTTCTCGGCTAAAAACCAAATCCCAAATTTTGACACATGTCATTTAGTTAAGAAATAAAAAAACGAAAAAAAATTAAAGGACCTGTATCACCATTATTAACTTTGTAGGCGTTTTAATTGAGATCAGCCAAAAAAAGCTATTTTTTTGGGAGCAGGTTAAAAAGCTTTTAAAAAAAAAAGAGAACATGTTAGTGATTTCAACTATGTTACAACCTTAGACAAATGTATTTCAAATTACGGAAGACAATAAGCTTTTTCAAGCAAATAGGTGGTATAAACCGCCCGGTAATTAGTGGTTATTTAAAATTTACTACTAACCAGAACTAACCAGAAGTAGTTCTTAGTTTAGGATCTAAGGATTTTGGTTAGTAGTAAATAGCACTAACTCTTCCTTTAAAATATTTAAAATGCCAAATAATTTTAATTATTGGCACATTATATTTTTGCGAATTTACTACTAACCAGAACTAACCACGAGTAAAGTTTGGATGGTGTTGATAAACTGCAAACTGAAACAAACAACATCGATGCGATGGCGCCAAGAAACAGGAGATATTGTTCATTCTACTCGTGAGAAAATCTACTGTATTCAGACGCTTCCATTTATCACGTGTTTAAGGCAGAAGAGAATGTTTACCCTTTTATGAGCAAATTGTTGGAGCATTGTCTACCGTGATTTAACATACATTTTTCTAAGGATGCGTTGTGCCATAGAAGACAATGTCAATACTTTACTAGAACTTTATTTAAATTTTCCTTAAATCATTTAAATAAACCCTTTAAATTTTTAAAAACAAAGGGTTTTCCCAACTAGATATTTACCATTGAAAATAAATATTACACTAGGTTTTCAAAGGGGGTACAAAATAATAGAATAACAAGAAATACCCCTAAAAGGATACCGATTGGCAAATTAGGTATGGTTTGTAAATAGGGTTGTTTACTTGGTTACTATAAATATGTGTTGTTTGTACACTAAGTTTTATAAATTAAAATTTTAAGTTAACTATTTCTGTTTTTGCCTTCGCATTTAATTTTTTTGGGAATTCGAGGAATTTTGTATGTTTTTATAAATAACTGTACTGTTATTAATTTCAATAATAATCTTAAAAATGCATAATAAATAAATGATTTAATTAAAACCAGAAAACACATTAAAAAAAACAACAGTGACTAATATTCACTGTAAAAGTTTGTTTTAATGAAATGTTGGATACATCAATGAACGTAAAATTATTTCGTTAATTCTTACGTTTGACAACGGATCATATTTTAGCAAACCTGGGGATGTCTACAGTACCTTTTACGATTAGCAAATTTTTAATATCAAGTATATTGATTAAAATGATGATGGTAGTAACTTGCTTTTCTTAAGCATCTTGTGTTTTTTTATATGCATTAAGTCGAAAAAATTTAAAAATTTTTAGTACCTTTCTGGTTGTACTTTTTTTTCCCAATTTTAATAAAATCATTTTTTTAACTAGATAACCATTTAAAAATTTTTGATTAGAAATCCAAATTTACTGACAAATATAAATGTGTACAACATTGTTAACAACCATAACAACTAGCCTATTTTAGCTCCCTATGAAATCAAATAGCTATTTACATAACAAGGGAGGAAAGTGCCTCTTTTCCTCCCGCTGACAATTTGATGCACGACGCCAAGCGGAGGGCATTAAAACAAGGGAGGAAATTCACTACTCTAAAAGAAATGTATATAATTTTTTTTACTACTTTTATTTAAATTTTAAAATTATCCTTGAATTTTGTGTTCTATTAATAAATTGTGTTTGAAGTTGATAAACCCCTATTAAAACATGTCAAAGTTCTAAGATTTTAAATTTTTCTAAGACATTGAAAATTTACAAGACATGAAAAATTGGATCTGGCTAAAATAGGAGAAAAATTTTACTTCGGGGGGGAGGTAAAGTGCTGTTTTCTTTTATTCAGGAGTTAGAAGCTGTATTTTCTATTTGTATTTTAACCCTTAAATTATCTCGATAAAAAAAATATACATTTTGAAAGACATCTGCAATGGAATAGAATTTTTTTTAATACTCAAATTTCTGTACTGTAGTAGGACATTTTCCGTATTCTCTTTTAACTTTGTATAAAACCAAATTAGACCACTTGTTAAGGAAATTTCTTTTATATATTAAATAATTATAATTAAAAGAAATAAAGGATATCAAAAATGTAGGGAATTAAATTATGAATTTTTTTATTTAGATAAACTTTTTTGCTGTCACATCCTTCCCTACTCAAGGGGAATCTAATGAATACCAAGACGGGGGGTTTTTTTTTCTCCTAATTTTAGGTACGTTTTTACTTGTAGCCAAAGTTATAATTTACTAAAACAAAACCTAAAAAAAAAAAAGGACAAATTTTATACTTGTCATACTAAAATTCGGTTTAAAGGTTTATATGAATCTATGTGTGTTTTTAAAATCCTTGGTGGTACTCGAGGTCATGATAAGCCATTATTGAATCGTATTACAAAAAAAATGGGCCAATTCCCCTTAGATCCAGGTATTTTTTAAATCCAAGTTTATGTTGTTTCTAACCAAGTTTTGATTAGTGTATACAGATATCACAACTACAAAAACATTTCTAAATTTTTCAATTTCTAAGGATTTTTTCCTACTAAAGAAAAAAGGTAAATTTTATGATCTTCTTCATTGGTTTTTTTAAAAAATTCTAAATTTTATGTTCTATTAAAAATTCTCCTGAATTTCATTTTTTTGGATTTTCCCTTTCTTTATTAAACTCCCTCACCACTCTCAAAAACCCCAAGGAAGAGCACTTAAATTTGGGACTTCTGGGACTGTCTTATATGTCATAATTGTTTTGGGTGGATTTTTGAAATTGTGTCACTCAAACGACCAACTCTTTTAAAAAAAACAAATTAGCCTCGATATGTTTAACCTTTTTCGGTTTTTGAAATTTGACCGGGAAGAACTTTTTTAAAGACATAGAAAATTTTTTTCCCTTTGAGGTATAATTAATCTTTTAAATAGTACTTTTTAGGTCTTCCATTTTTTTTAAATTTAATTTTTAAAAAATGTTTTTTTTTCAGATCGAGAAAGAAACCCCAGTCGTTCTCCAGGGCTCAGCCTCTTGGAAGGACAACGAGGGTAACGCGCACGAATTGACCTATGTAGCTGACGAGAACGGATACCAGCCACAAAGCGCTGACATTCCTCAAGCTCCCGAAATTCCTGCAGCTATAGCTAAGGCTTTAGAATACAACGCCGCACATCCTGAACAGGACGGTGAACCTCAAACTTCGTAAATCGTGTTAGTAATTATGCTTTGTAAATATTTCGCGTTTTTGGCAGTTTTTTAAACATACTAATTCATATACGAAAAATCCATTTTTTTAGTTCATGTAGCATATAATTACACATCTTGTTTAATAATTCTTTTGTAATATATATTTTTTATTATATAAAAAAATGTATTTAAAAATAATAATTTATTTTAATTTTTAATTGCTTTTTTATATTATAAATTGTTTATATTATATAAAATATAATTATTTATATAAAGTATATATATATATATATATATATTATATATATATATATATATATATATATATATATATATATATATATATATATATTATAGTATTATATATATATAATATATATATATATATATATTTTTATATATAAAATATATATATATATATATATATATATATATATATATATATATATATATATATATATATATTTTATATATATATATATATTAATGGTTACAAAGTGAATAAAAAAAAATAAGTTAGTAAAAAAAGGTTTTTTTGGCAATTTTTAAACACAATTCATTAATAATCCTAAAAAAATGGGGTTTTGGGTAATGTAATATTTTATTTATTTTAAGATCAAGAATCTTATTATATCCATTATATGTGATACAGCAATAACAATAAAGTTTATATTAAAAAAAACTTATTTTTACCTTCTATATTTTCATCCTGTGCTTCTTATTAATCCCGACTTTGAGCTTTTACCCAAGAAGCAGCCTTGTCGCTTTTCTTGAACAAGCGGGGCGATTAAGAAAGAAGATTGGGCTATAACCTTTTTCTCACTCAACATGCTGATTGGTTAGTGTAAGGCCCCAAATACCCTTGTTGTGCTTATTGGTCCGCCTTATCCTATTGTCGTACGGTCAAGTGGCAAATTTTTCTCTATAGATATGCTCAAAGGGTACCAAAGATAAAAATTATAAGAGCGCTGTAGCTAAAGCTACTGTGAATAATTAAAAAAAAATGTTATATCTAAAATAAAAATTAAAGTTACATGTCAGCATATATCGTCACCTCAAAGGGAATAACTCAAAAACTTAACTTTGAGAAATTGGCCACCAAAAATTTGGGATTTTCAAGGTGTTACTACGTAAGCCGTAATCTAGGCGCACGGACGTTCCGGTCGGACGCCCACAGAAGGGTTTTAGCTATTTTTTCCCCCTATTTTAACTTATATCCCTTTTTCCCTAAAGGATAGATTTGGGATGTAAATTCAAATAAGTCTGAAAAATCTGGCAACGTTTCCGAGTTTCTTCATCATCAGTTGAAAAATTAAACCCTCATTCCATATTTCCTTTTTTGTAAACAATTTGTTTTTTTCATAGGGGCACACGATATTTTATAAACCCCTTTTTTAAAACCCTTTTGTTTTTTTATTTATTTTACATCTTTTCCATTAAATTCGAACTTTAAGTTCAAAGGCAGCCATTTTTTGCTTAAAAAAAAAAAGTGTAAAAAATTAAATAAACAAAAAAGTTTTTAAAAGATGTTTGTGAATATTGCAATAGGAAATCAAGAATTTTGTAAAAGAAAGAAAATAGTGTAAATAAGGTTGTTTGATTTTCAATTTTGATGATGAATATCAAAAACGAAAATTCCAATTTTTTTTTGTTTCACCCCCTAAAAAGTAAAATTGCTTTCCTTCATCCATAGAGGGACCTGTAAATAAAATTGCCTGGTCTGTCCAGTAATAAAAATTTTTGATTCTTAAAAGGTGTACTAAATTATTAAATGAAATAAATTCCTAAATGTAAACTATTTTTTTTAATAACCCACAGAAATACACAAACATTGTGGAAATCATCTAAAAGATAGTTAAGATTGCCTTACTTTTCTCACTAATATTCATGAAATTTTCTTTTTCCCAATATTCAATGATAATATTATTTATTTGTTTCCCCAACTTACGTCTAGGGGAGCAACTAATTTAAAAAAAAATCTAATTAAAGTTAAAAACATTTGGCCCTTGATTTGAAGAAAACATACAACCCTATTCTTTTAGATATTATAAGTAACAAACAATAAACCAAAAATAGTCACAATTTAATAAACACTAATCACTAAAATAAGAAGGTTTTGATCAATCCAAAAAGGTATTTGGTTTTTTTTAATTAATGTTTTAACTCACACTGATTTATCAGTGTAGTAAACATTAAATTATTTCTGTATTTTGGTCGCAGTATCGGCGGGGCCAACTCTGACAGTTATTTTCATACTGGCTGACATTTTTTGATCAATCGCCATATCATTGGGCAGACAAAATTTAAACTCCTTATGACAAGTGGTTTCTAAAATAATGGATTTTGAGAATCACCCATTTTAGCCAATCTGATTGAGTTTTTTGAGTCATAAATACCTTGTAATTTAAAATGCAGGCCTTATTTTATTTCGTTTTTAAATTAGGGGGAGAATACAAAACATTTTTTTATTCCCAGATTTAAAGGGAGTTTACTGGCAAGTCAGATAAAAATTTTCGCCTTATAGTAATAAAGCCCGCCTGCCACAATTTTTTCCTTTTGTCTCTTCCATCCATTCGAGCCGAACTCGACCATCTCTTCTATTGAATTAAATTTGGGAAAGGGGGCCGGGGCTAAATTTTAAAAGGCTAATTTTTTTTTTCCTATTTAAGTTTAATTCGTGATTTAGTATTTTAAATGGACCACAAATTTAGCGCTGTGCTAAATAGGGTCGAATACGCTTTACAAAAAATTAGAGGTTCTCAATGCTTAAATATATTTTTTTGTAGGAGATTGTACACATAACACAAAAGGTCTGTGCGTTATTGAGTAATATTTTACACTATTTTACACTTTTGAACCACCTTGTCTTAAAATACACATTTCATAAGGACAATAACGTAAAAAAATTAAATAGTGTATACCTTTAAAAAACAAACTGACTGGGAACCAAATATCAAATTCTAAAAAATGCATAAAATAAAGTTTTCCTAACAGTTTTTTATACTCTGATTAATTTTGCATTAGTTTTTAAAAAATATCGTAAGAACCGTTTTCGAGATATTCCGAAATCAATGCATGGCTTTCATACATGACAGACATCTACATTTTTCACTTAGATGAAGGACACTTTTATAAACACTATATTTTAATTTTATTTATTTCTAAAGAAAAACTACCTTTATAAAAAAAACTGTCTGTTCAATGAAAAAAAAAATATTATTACAGACAGATCGGTAAAAACCCTTTTAAGGTTTTTAATTTAATCTACGAAGTTAAATATTAATTATTTAAATAAAATACCCAATAATTTAAAACATTATTTGGTAAGATGATGGTATAAAGATTAACATTTAAACTATATATGTAGTATTGCAAGCCTATTTTAATTAGGCAGAATATTGAAATTTTAATTTTTACAGCAAATGTCACTGCCGTAGTAAAGTAGGTTATTTTCGTAAAATACTAGATTTAAATATTGCTACAAATTTTGGTAATATATTTTTAAGCTTTGGTTTTTATGTTTAATGGCGAAATCCATTTTGTGTTATATATAAACCAAAGATTTTTAATCATTCTACAGTATCGTGCCATCCATCAGCAAAAAATATACGTTCTTCCAAATTAGTTTGGTACAAAAAAAAAATGTTTTCAAAAGTAGTGATTTTTTCTGGCCTTTTGGCTATTGTTCTCTGTGCACCCGGTCAGCGAACTGTCCAAATTGTTTCTCAAAGTAACGAAGTTAACCCAGATGGTTCCTTTCAATGGCAGTATCAATCCGAAGACGGTACCGTGCAACAACAATCTGGACAACTTAGACAACTAGGACAAGATGCTGGAGAAGTAATCCAAGGTTCTGCTGCCTGGTACGACCCTCAAGGTGGTCCACATTCAATCAGCTACGTAGCTGATGAAAATGGATACCAACCCCAGAGCGCTGACTTGCCTGTTGCACCTGAAATTCCACCAGCGATTTTACGGGCTTTACAGTGGATTGCTGCCCATCCCCAACCTGAAAATCAACAGTAAATAACAAATAGGTTTTGAGCAAAAATGTTTCTATTGTGAAGTTATGCATGTGAATTGCATGCTGATTTGAAAACAAAACAGTTATTATGTTTTGTAGCTCTGTGATAGATGTAAATTTATGTAAATAAATAAAAAAATGTTATATTATTATTTTGAATTATTTTTTATGATGCAATCTATGCCATAGTTGTAGCAGATCCTATTTTTATTATTTCATCTTTTTTTAATGGTATTTTTACAGGATGATCTGGTTAAAAAATGACACCCTAATGGATGTCTCAGGTAAAAAAAAGATGATTTTAGTATATTGGAGAAAAGATAATTGATCACAAGCTAAAGACATTACCTAAAATTTTTATACTAATTCTTTTTCACCCCTAACCTTTAAAGATAAAATGAGTTTTACCTCTAAAGGAAACGCCAAACCATTTGCTGCCATTTTTACATAAAAAAAATGGCCATATCTGCAATAGCAACTTATCTTGTTCTAGAAAACATATAGACCTCTATTCAATTAAAATGTTTGTTTTATGTGATTATATATAATGTTTGTACAAGTATAGCAATACTGGGCCGTATATTTTGGTTTAGCTTACAATAAGACAATATATTATGCTGTATTTAAGAATAGTAATCCTGTAAGGGAAATTATAAACACGACCGAGGTAAGAGTAACTAAACTGGGAATAAGTATAGGAATCACTGTATTAATTATATGCAAAATGAAATAAAACTAACTTTGGTATTCTATCACAGATTTTATTTTGCTTTTTAGCGTGACTGCAGTTTCGACATAAATATCATGTCATTGTCAAACGTCTTTTTAGGAATATATGTACTACAAGTGAAAACATGTTCTTATACCATACCCTAATTTTACAATGTGGTTTTTCGTTTACAATTTATAGGTTCTATCGCTATTTTTTTTGTTAATTTTTATAATAAAAGTACCATTGTGGGTCGAAAAAACTAAATAATTGGAAACTTTTTAAGTCGCTTTGCATATTTAAAATATTAACATTAATACTTTTATTGTGTTTATATATTTCTAAGCTTTCTTGTATATCTAGTTTTTTCCTTTTTTGTTCAAAATCTAAAATTTATAGCGTGTCTATATTAGGAAAAGGTTGATTCAAGTTTAGGAAATAATTTGAAAAATTTCAGGTTTTTGCCCAATCTAAGTGATGCGTAATGGTTCTTTATTTTTTTTTCAGAGGTTCGGCCTGTTTGTTCTATATAACAGCTTTTGCACTTTGAAAATTCTATGTAGTTTATATACTCCAGATTTTTTATGTTTATTAAACTTGTCTTTAACGTTAAAAGGGTGGTTGGATAATTTTTGCGCCGGTTTAAATGTTACTTTAGGATTGTTTTTACTCATAATATTTGCTATTTTGTGAGATATGGGTCCATGAGATGTATTGGTTATATGCAATTCTAAGGTGAAATGCTAATTACCTCGAATTTAAAATAGTTATTTTTAAACAAAAATTGACCTTGCTTTGATTCGAAACATGGTAAGTTAAAAATAATTCTATCAATTTGTTTTGCAATTGGTTTCATATCTTGAACAACATACAGGGTGTCCTTTCGAGCATGACATCAATATATAGTAAATTATACCTAGAAAAATTTTAAAAATGTTGTCACTTTGGTTTAAGACATACAACTAAATTATTTTTAAAAATCTGGCAGCTTTAATATATTCGAGAGTCAGATTTTTTTTATAACAGTTTAGTCATATGTCCTTCACTGACCTTATAGTATGTAACCAAATTCCAAAATGTTCCTAGTTTTTTGTGCTCTATAGATCAAAGTTATTTTTAAAGGAACATCCTGTATCGGTGACGCCTCTTGCAAGAAAGGTCTCTTCCTGCTGAATGATGACAAATAACTTAACTATTTATTTTTATAAGATATGAAAAAATACCGCTTTTTTTTTTGTATTACGATATTTTTATATTTAATAAAAATTTGCTACTTTCACCACTTTTATATACTCCTTATATACTTCCTGTATTTACTAGGCTGTCCACCTGCAGGGGGTTGTAACTATTGGCGTTTTTAATGGATTTTTTTTTAAATATATATTTGGGAAATTTGAAATATTAAAATAAGTGTCTTTTATCTAATTGGAAAAATACTAAATTTTTTTATTGTCTGTAAGATATTAACAATTAAATTGTGCATTGTTAACATTGTCGATATCTGTCATGTATGAAAGCCATGCATTTAATTCGGAATATTTCGGAAAAATAATTCAAAGAATTAGAAAATTAAAAAAAAAACCCTAAATTCGCTCTTATGGAAGGTGTATTTTAGGACTAGGTCGGACCAAAAGTGTAAAACAGTGTAAAATATCACTGAATAATAAAATGACCTCATGTGTTGTGTACAGTCTCCTACAAAAATAATATTTTCAAGCATTTATACTTCAAGTCCAAAATTTCTGTCAATGACGCATCGCCCGCTTTTAGAGTGCCCCGGGTTGTGTGGGGTCACGAGAATCAATTCCAGTGGCGTACGCATTTTAGAAAATAAATGATAAAATTTCGTCAAAACATAAAAATATTTTTTACAAGCAAAAGTTATTTTCTCACATTTTCATCAACCCTTTAAATTAGTGGCCACTATGCAAAGTTTGAAAACAATTGGTCAAAATTCATTTTCCATAAAAAAATTGTGGGATCCTTTAAAGTGTGTTTATCTCGAGAACGGCTACTCCTAGACACTTAAATAAAGTATACATTGTTGATGCAGATGGATTTATAGTAACTTATTTTTTAATAAACTGGTCAATATTCTAAGCAAAAAAGTTACGACATCTAAAAAAACAAGTGAGGAAGGCCGTAGCTGGCGTCCTCTAGTAGCAACATCAAAATCGTGGGCAATTTAAATTTCTCGCCTCAGAAAACCCCAGATCCCAAATTTTGTACCGCTAGGTCATTTGGTTAAAGAATAATTAAGAAAAACGAATGCAAAATTAAAACTTTAACACCCTGTATCTTAATAACTAAGCATTTAGGGCCCACGTTTATATGAACTTTTCGACTTAAAATCGATCCAGGAATGCCTCCTTCAAATTATGACATACCATTAAGTAACACCCTGTACATATATATATATATATATATATATATATATATATATATATATATATATATATATATATATATATATATATATATATATATATATATATATATATATATATATATATATATATATATATATATATATATATATATATATATATATATATATATATATATATATATATATATATATATATATATATATATATATATATATATATATATATACTACAATTATTAGAAATTTATAATATTTAGAAAATACCCTGTATAGCAATTAAAATTTAAACTTACAAAATCTGTTCATAATCAATAATAACTAAATAAAATCATCGAACAGCACGAAAACCCTGTCGATACGCTTATTTTCAAGTCTCTCAAGTTGTAAACTAAGGAATGTCGTTGCCACTTTATTGTCTTCCCGATAACAATGATTTCAATACATATTGGCGTGCTATTTTAAGTGCGATCGCTGGCTGGTGATTTATTCTTGCGAATTATGACAACGTGGCGATGAAAATTTTGGCCGGTTCACTATTATTTGAGCGGAAAAGTATATCATAGGCTTAAAAATCATTTACTAGTGTTAGATTTTTATTCATCCGCTTCGTCGCTTGGGTGGCCGGTATTAAATGAGTCACTGACAGAAATTTTGGACTTTAGGTATAGAACCTTTAATCAATAATTTTGTCTACGACTGTCGCAATACAGTGTGTCCCAAATTTGACCTAGATGTATTGCTATCTCGTTTAATATACAAGATAAGGAAACGTTTATATAAGGAAAGTTCTAGAGGATAAAATGCTCATTTTGTAAAGTTAGTTAAAGAAAATAATTCTGAAGATAGTAGCGAAAAAGTGAAAATCGTTGATTCTAATTTTTGCTTGTAATTTACTTGTTTTAATTTTGACATGTTTTGAACTATGATATTATTAGGACATTTTTCGGCTACGAACATTTTGCCATCAATCTGTTTCTCGGATTGTCTTTTGTTTTTTAATTACTAAACAAAACTTTCGATTTTTATATGGAGGCCATCTTTAATTTTTCGATATATAAATAACTCTTTAAACTTTATTTTTAACGATATTCTTTCTACTTGCCACTAAACAGTTAAAAAGTATTAAAAAAAAATAATATAACAATACGTTTGGCATCGCTGGCCCGACGCCTCATCTGGGGATTATTTGGTGCATTCCTTACAGACTTATGTTTTGTTAACTAAAAAAAAAACATCTACCCAACGAACCTTCGATTTAAAGCTTTGATTGGTATTTATTTGCAAGGGATCTTTATTTACAACATACATTTTTTGGTATTTTGTAAAATTTTATTTATAAGACACAGTTAGTTCAAATGTGTTATTTTTTTGTCCCAATTATTTCAACAAAAATGTTTCATTAGATCAACAGTTTTCTAAAAGAAAAAGATCATCGCTGGGAAAAAAACTGTATTTGTTTAAACTTAACAAAATGGGAAAAAATATCCGTTGTTGATAAACGTCTCTTGTAAATAAATACCATGTAAATCAAGGCTTGAAATCGAAGGTTTATTGAGTAAATGAGTTACCAGATAGCAAAACAGAAGTTTCTGAGAAATACAACAAAAATTTTTGTTAGTACGCATAATTTTTATATTATCGAATCTATCTTTTGGTTTTTTTTTAAACCGTTGAGGTTTGATTTTTCCAAAATATATTTTTTACTAAAATTATCGCTTTTATTTGCAAAATACACATTTATGTCATACCTTTATAAGGGAAATTGACTCGAAGCGCATTGATGACGCGTCGGGCCGGCGTTGCCAAAAGTAATTGTAATTGGGTTTTCCCGTAAATAAATAAATAAAATTAAAACAAATTAATTACAAGCAAAAATTTAAATCGACGATTTTTACTTTTTCGCAAATATCTTCAGAGCTAAAAAAAAATAACTGTATAGTCAAAATCAGCATAAAATTCTTTACAACTTTTTTCATTTAAAGTTTATATTTATATTTGGGCGGACATGGAGCATTTATTATTAAAATAAAATATCCATTAAAACAAATATTTAATAAAATAGGCATAGAAATTATAATTAAAATTTTAAATAATATTGCTCCTTTATTTTAATTAAGTTATCTATTAAAATTTTATGCTTTTAAGTAAACCCCTTCCAAAAAATAAAAATTTTTAAAAACAATTTTTAGATATTTATACAAATTTTGGTAACACATTTTTAGGGATAGGCTTTAGTTTTAAGGTGAAATCCATTTTTTGTATATAAACCAAAAAATGTAGAACATTTTTCAGTAACGCATTATCAATCGGCAAAACAATAAACGATCTGAACCAATTTCTTAAAAATGTTTTCAAAAGTAGTGATTTTTTCTGGCCTTTTGGCTATTGTGCTATGTGCACCTGGTCAACGACAAGTTCAAATTGTTTCTCAAAGTAACGAAGTAAACCCAGATGGTTCCTTTAAAGGGAGTTCAACCGAAGAGGTAAGTCAAAAACGGACAACTTCAATAGGAAGATGCGGGGAAAATAATTCAAGGTGCTGCTGCCTTGATCAGAAGGGGGTCCTTATCCCCCAGCTTGAAAATGGAACCAACCCCCGAGTGCTGTCGGTTGCTCCCAAAAATTTCCCCAAGCTATTGTAAGGGCTTTTGGTTGCTACATCGAACCTGAAAATCAACAATAAATAAACAAAGGGTTATTTGCAGATTATTTTTTGATGTGACCTGATTTAAAATAATTTAAAATTAGTTTTTAAATAAAACATGTTATTTTTTTTAAATTTATGCTAGATTTTTAATAAAATAAGTTAAACACTATTTCTGCAATACTTCTATAGCATAATATAGATCACAATTTATTTATCCTCAGTTGGGTAAAGTAAAAAAATATATACTTCCATCTTTGCAATTTTTTTCCTTATTTTGTCTATTTAGTTAAAAAAATTTCTTAAAAATCAAATTTAAAAAAAATGGGAAAAACTTCAAGTCTTAAAAAATTTTTTGTAAATAAAAGTTCTTTATGTTTACTAGTTGGGTATTTTTTGGGTCCTTTTCGACAATATTGGTACATCCCCAGAGGGGGGATTTAATTGTAAGTGGTACAAATACCCATGATCTATTTTAATAATATTTGGGTGGGAAAAAGATGAAAAATTTTAAGGGACGTTTCTACATAACAAGATATGAAAAAGTTCATATTAACATAGGTCCGGTTTCCCCGGGAATCGGCCCTTGAAGATGGTGTCATAAAAAAGGTTTTTTTAATTTATTGGGTTTTAAAAATAAGGGAAATTTAAATTTTACGTATAAATTAAAAATTTAAGGTCCTTTTTTAAAAATTTGGTGACCCGCAACCTGGCGTGAAAACAAAATTGGTTATAGTTATTTAAGGCATAATTTTTTTTTTCCCTCAGTATTTTGGGTCTTTTTGACAATAGGGACATTGCACAGGGGGTAAAATTTAAAATTTAAAAAAGTAACCCTTTAAAAACATTTTTAATAATTTAAAACAGGGTGTCCGGAAAGGCGATAAAAAAAATTTTTAAAAGGACGATTCTACATAACAAGATATGAAAAAAAATTTATATTAACATAGGTAAATGCTTCCTAGGGG
>JAHBCN010011609.1:0-28677 GCA_019359885.1 Listronotus oregonensis
TCTTTTCTTTTTTTTTAAGACATTATTACGGCGATGAACGTACCTAAAAGAATGATTTCCCCAAAAATTTTTTGGTGTTGGAAACGTGTTTTTTTTTTTTGTCAGTATAAGCCTTTGACCCCCCAAACGAAAAGGGGGAATAAAACATTTACCACTTAATCAATCATGCTGTCTCGGTTGCATATTCCTGGTTGACATCATCAATCTCCTTCTGGTCTATTCTGTCCAATCTTTCTTCCTCTATTTCTTTTCCTGTTTCTTCCTTTTGCTCTTTTGTCTCTGGCTCTACTCCCGTTTTTCTATCTTCACCTGCATCCATTTTTTTCCTTCCTCTACTTGTTCGGGTGATTATAATATCTTTTTTTTTCCATATCCTTGTAATTAGAACACGGAAACACAATATAAAAAAAATTGATGGAAGGTTTTTAAAATATTGACCAAAACAATTTTTTGGGGGGAAAATATTCTAGAAAAAAAAAAAAGGAAACAGTAAAAACATATTATATCTACGGTTCCTTTTTTTTCCTTATGAACTTTAAATCAAAAAAAATTTTTTGCATTTTTACGTGAGAATTTTTGAATTTTAAAAAAATTTGCCCCCCCCGCTTAAGTGTAAGTAGCTTAGAGCTTTTTTTAAGATGGGGGGGCAGATGAAAAAATCGCGGCGCGTTAATCCCACCCCCAAAACCCTTTTTCAAATTTTTGACAAAAGTTGAAATCTTTTTGCCCCCTAATGAACTGCTCTTTATTTTTGTCTAAATACGAATTGCGTAAGTGTCATATTTCGGGACATATCGGTCAAAATAGTTTAAAAACTGATTTTCAGGCTCTTGAGGGCCTTTTCCCCAGGTCCTTGCGGATTTTTTCTCCCCTATGATATTTTTAGAGGTCAATGTAAAATTGATACCTACATAAAAAAAATTGTTACGGCTCAAGTCCACAGCTTCATTTACTGAACTATTTTGATTTGGGTTTCTATTTCTTATTTCGAATTTTCAATATTTTTCCTATATTTCAAAGTTTCCTGATAGCCGAAAATTATTGTTGATTTTCAATAAGTTTTAACAGTTTCAGTAATATAAAAAACAATTTCATAGGGTGCCCACTGTATTGTGTATATTTTTTTAAAAAACAATTTCAACAAACTTCATTAATTGCTTTTCAATGCTATTTTCATTTATTTACCAAAGTAAAATGACCTTCTTTAATATAGATCATTTATCATTTTTTGGATGAATAACAAACAAATAGAAATTATCAGTTTTTATTTCTTCATTACATTAAAGTGTGGGATATCGCCTCTACCCTACATTACCCACTAGTGCTACCCACCTTAAAATAAGAAATCCATTTTGGCAAAAGCAACATTAGAGTTTCTTGAACCATCGAAAATAACTCGTTAATAAATAATAAACAAATAAAAAAAAATTTTTTAAACATGATCTTTAAGAAAGCATGTAACTTTTTTTGTGGCATTGAACGTCTTCATTATGGTGCATGCTTTGTTTAAATGACTAAAGCTACAAAAAAGCAATTAAAAATAATAGATATTGACGGGTATTTAATGACTTTAGAATCCACTCGCCCGGTTGGATCAATTTGGGCTTCGGGGCATAATGTTTTCTAAAAAACGGTATAAGTTATCGATAATTTTCAAAAACTATATGAAAGCCCACTTAAATCTGGTTTCTGTTAATAGTTTTCTTTGGTTTAGTTTTTAATATTTGGAGTGAAAGTCCCCCCTAAAATCGGTTATGTTTAGATACTATTTTTTCTTAACTCAACATATTTAAAAAGATCCGTTACACAGAGGCATAGATTATTTCCTCACCTCTAAAATGGTGTATAATTTATATCATTTAAGTAAAAAAAAAGTTACCGAAAAACGTTATTTCCTGTAGGCTTGCAATGGGAAACCACATCGCATCGATACACCAATTTGGAAGAACCTTAATAAAAAATATTTTAATGCGGCTATAAGAAAATTGTGGTAGGGGGTTTGTTAGTCTCCGCCCACCGTCTCCCGTCCTTTCGCCCGACCCCTAAGGTGTAGCGATAATGCACTCTTAAAATTTTGGGACTTTTATTTAAGACGATAAAAAGGTAAATAATAGGTATCTATGATTTTCGTAATTTTAATTAACCTTAATAAATCATTTCGTTTGGAGTAGAAATGTCAAAATTTAAGGAAAAGTTTTTTTCCTAATTTCTTTCAAACATGCTTTCAGTGTTGTGAAAAAGACAACATAATGGTTATATGCAATGAATATATTCTAAATTATCTTCAAATTTTTTAAACAATACATAAAAACTTTCCTTTGTTTTTAAGGGACAATTTTAAAGAAAAAAAAAAAGCAAAGAAGAATTAAAATTTTAAAGTTTGTATTCGAAATTTTAAACTTTTAAGGTGGCATTCTGATAAGCATCAAAATGCGTAACTTTGCTCCATTTAACCGACCTTGTATCTCTTTAAATTTTTGAACCCCCAATGATGAGGCTCAATTTGGGACACCCTCTACAGTTTTATCTTTCAAATTTTGACTTGAACCAATTTAAAAGACACTCGAAATCCATCAATCTCAATTTTGTTTTAACAGAATACCTTTATTTACACAGTCAAAATCCTTAGCTAAATCAAGAAAAACGGCAGCTGCTAAATCACCAAAAATCATATTTTGGCCGTTCCTATAAACTTTCCAAAAGGTGTGTATTTATTAACTATTATTAACAGAAACGAACAACCATCCCTTCCTATGCGTTTACTACTTGAAGTTATAAAATACGAAAGACATGGGTGGAATATCTGTGCTGCAAAGTAAGTTTACCAAATATTGTTGTTTTTTCGTGCCAATGAAACATTAGAGCCAGAAACGAATGTCGTTAAACATAGCAATATTTCTTCGGTATTTCCTATCTTTATAAAATATTTTTTCATAAAACCATTGTCGATGATTAATACGCAAAAAGTCAGTCGAAACCTATTACGCTGTTTATATTTTAAGTTGACGTTTTATGGCTCACGTTCGAGGATAAAAACCCAAAATCGTAAAAACTCAATTCCGTAAAATCCTTGAAAATCCAAAAATCCCTTTTTTGCGAAAATTAAATTCAGTTAAGGCTGCATTCCAATGCACCCTTTTTTATATCTTGGAAATTGGAAATAGTATTTCTCCATTTTAGTCTCTGGATTGCCTGTGGGATATCTTTAGGCCAATATGGCCAGTATAAAATCTTTTAATATTTGAAATTGGAGAGTTCGAAAATGTGCCCTAGGAAACATGTATTAGAAGTTTTATATTAAATTTTCTTAGAGTTTTAGATTGCTTTAAATTCTCGAAGGGTTTGGGAAAAAATCGACTTTAGGCAAAGAACTCGGCTTATAAAAAGTTTCTACTTTGCCAGTACTTCATATTTGTGGATTTCTCCATATGATGTTTATGAAATATAATTTTGAGTTCTTGTGAAAATTATTTCATTTTCCAAACTATCTTATTCAATCAGTAAATCTTACTTTTTAAGATAATTTTGTCATTTTCCCTCTCCCTTTTTCCCTTATACAGGGTATCCGGAAAAATTGAACTTTCAAAAGCAAATACTTTATTATTTTCATTAATTTGATTGAATTATATTTTCAAATCCCAAATTTTGCAAAATTATTTTTTTACATACAAAAATACCATCCCTTTATACACATACGTATAAAATTATAAATCGAACCACAGATATATTATTGACTTCCGCAACTTTCACTCACATTTTACAGTTGCAAGCATCGACCGCCATTTTTTTTTAAAAACCCAAACCGTACTGCGCTATTTACCAGGCCATAGAATACGAAATTTAAAGAACTACTAGTTGAAATTAAATTCTAAATTTATATTTAATTAGCATAGAATTCTTTACTCGGCCGGGTACATGTGGCGGAACGCCCCGAACAACTAATTAACGCATGTTTTTTAACTTAAAATAATGGAAAAATTTGGTAGTAGACAAAAATAAGGACATAATAAAGGAAGTAGATAAATTTTAAGTTTTTTTCGAATTCAGATATCATTCATGTTACACCGAATATTTTCTAGGTTTTGACAAGTTCATTATTAACATTAGTATTGCTGTTTTGCTGTTTCTGTCTGCAATAAATTATTTAACTTACCATGGAAAATAATTTCCTTTAATCACTATAATAAATTTTTGTCCCTTATTAATATATTAAATCCGAAAATTTATATTTTGTGTCAAATTAATTTATTTGTTAACAAATTTATGTACACAAATTTATAACAGTTTGCATTCTAAATAGATAAATAATTACTGTAAATTATGCCCAATTATTTGTGTTTTATTTTTATCTTTTTCGATCAGATAATGATTGCTGTTTATTAAGAGTTTTTAATTAATATTTTTAACAATTTATAACTCCCTCACCCCAACTTCATGACGGCAGCAATGATTTAAATCATCTAACAGTTCCATTACGAAATAAAATTTAAAAAATAAAGTTCATGATAATTTAAAAAAATATAAATTTGACAATATTGCAAATATTAAATTAAGAAAGATTTGTTTAGTTTGTTAAAAGTCTCATAAATACTTTTTTGTGTGATTCTAATTCTTGTAAAGCAGCGTTAAAGCTTTTAAAAAAATAAAATAAAATTAGTTTAACTTCATTGAGACTATACAATGTAAGAAAAAATAATACGAAAATTGTATGGCGACTTCCTAAAAAAAATTTAAAATCAAAATGCTTATCATATATTTACCGATACACAAAGGCCCCTGGTTGGGCGCCAGCATTAAATCATTCAATATGCATTAAAACTTCATTTCTAAAACGTATAAGTATTTTTTATATTATTATAATATAGCAAATCTATTGACTTATTACTAACATACAGGCCACGTAAAAAATTTTCATATCAAGAGTAAAATAATACTTTAATGTATTTTCAAACTAAATATCGACTTAAAATAGGATCTTCATTCCTTCAGGATAGATTAAAACTCTAAATCTTTTGTATAGTTTCAGAAAAAGACTTAGGTTCTAGCCTTCAAGTGATCACGTTTTTTAAAGTGCTTAGCTCATAAAAAAATAAAATAAAATTATTTTAATCGTAATGAGATCATACAATATTAAAAACTAGTCCAAAAATCGTATAGGCGACTTTCTAAAAAAATTTTGTAAACCAAATGCTAATCATATCATTACAGATACATTATAGGCCCCCGGCTGGTAAAATTAAATATTTATTATGCATTATAATTTCCTTTTAAAATTTAAAATTAATACTTATTATTATAATATAACAAATATTTTAATTTGTTACAAACTTATAGGCCACCTAAAAAATTTTCGGTAATAAGATTAAAATAACATACATTCTCAAATTCCTTAAGGATATATTAACATTAAATTCTTTGATAGTTCCAAAGAGGCTTTGGTTTTAGAATTTGTTAAGTGACCACGTATTTCGAGAACTTCATTGAGATTATTAAAGCCTTTTGGGAGAACGACCATTGTAGACCCGAAAAACTCTGTCTCCACTCCTGAGGACCACAGAAAAATTTATCCTGTCACATAAAACATGATTGTTTTCGACGTTATAAGGTGATGCCTAAAGCATTTTTTTTTTAATTTCACGGGGATCGTGGCCTGCGGTGGTCAAAAGTACATATTGAGTGAGGGCAAAAAGTGCCCTGACAGACATTGGTTATGTATCTACTTCATCGTTTTTTACGTCCGAGTGGTTGAATGTGCTCCAGATTTTTTTAAAATTGTTTTTGGTTAATTTTTAAATGCTTTAAAGCTAGGCTATGAAATTATCCATGGAATATGCTGGCTAAATAGGCACCTGATGGAAGCCCGAGCAATTCACAAACATAGTAACGATTTATACCAGAACGTGTGCGTTTTTGCTGGTTTAAAAAGAAGAAATTGAAAGAATATTTTATAAGGTATAAAAAATGCATTTAGGATAAACCAAATTAAATTTGGCCACAATAACCACAGAAAGTTGTAAAATATAAAACGACTTTTAACGTTTTAAGATATTTTATAACATAACCACCGCCTGTCCAAACCCGCCTATTTCTTTACTTCTTACTGTAATTCTATACCCATAAAATATCAAATCTATCCTATTTCACTGTACTTTAGCATCATCAAAACTTTTATCTGATGGTGTCAGATTTCACGCAATCAGTAAAGGTTTGAAAGCGATACACCATCGTTGTTATCTCATTATTAAGAGATTATGACAGACGTGCATCAATCTTTTTCCTGCAGGGACCGGACACACACAAACATTTTTTTAAGTGCAGGATAAAATTGAGTGAGGGAAAGAAATATATACGAGGGCGTATCATAAGCCATATTATTTAAGAGAAAACACACAGTAACGTAAAAAGATTTTAACCATTTTATGGTTTAAATAACATTTTGTTATCTAGTATAATCTCAATGAAGTTCAGTACACTCTTTCGCAGATTTTCTTATTTATAAATTTTTGTTCGCTGATTATCAATTATTAATCAATTCCCACGCATGAATTTTTTGAGATGTGAAACCAGCCAGAAATCCAAGAGTGCTAAATCTGATGAAAAGGGTGGATACTGACAAAATTCTTACTTTAACTTACTCATTTATTAATGGTTTTAGTGAGCTGTGTAAGATTGTTTTAATGAAACATATATTTTCTACTGTAAACAAGATATTTTCTTATGAATTTTTAAATTATTTGGTGCCAAAGGTTATAAAAATAACCTGAGTTTATTGATTTACTTGTGTAATAGTAACAAAATTCCTTTTGCATCCCAAAAAAGTGACCAACACATTTTGGGTCAATTATTGGAAACTCATTTGTTTCGAGCACCCAAGAACTAGATTCACATCATTTTTAGCAAATCATGATCATGATGGTAGACCAAATTATATACTACATAATAAACAGTTCTACTTTGGCCCAAAAATGGACTTTCATCGTCTTTTTCCAAATCTTTAACTGCAACTGGAAATAAAAAGCATAAAAAACTGAAGCTTTTTTTTTTCTTTTGGTATCATCTGATCATACTATATATATACATATTCTGCAAAGTTTAATTTTATTAATAAAATAATTTTCAATGTCTCAATCTAACTACTACAAAAATGGTCTACTTATCGCTCCACCCACAATAAACTTATTGTTATGCCTGAACTTTAGGCGAATAAATAACAATTTATTTAAATATTTAAATTTTAATGTTTATCGCAGCCAGGCTCTCGGCTCATTATGAATCATTTATTCGGATCCGTTGTTAATCATTTTTCAGTGAGGTCATTACAAGTGTTAATGTCAAGAATACTGTGTTGATTTAATACGATTTCGGAACTGTTTAGTGGATGTTGATAGATTTATTCGAATGATTTTTTAACACTGATTGATTTTATCGAATAAATAATTTATCAGAAACCGTTTTGGTAACTTTTTTTGAATTTTGTTCCACTTTATGTTTTTGTACATAGCTTTTTATTAATTTTATTATTATTATACACAAAAATCCGACATGTACGTCATGGCTTCGACCCCATGGGGCGTCATGCGGAAGACCATCCATATCGAAGACCACTCCTTGGCGTCTGCTCGGTCAGTGATCTTTGACCAAATTCATTTGCCTCAGTAAACGAAGGGACTCAGGGACAACGGATGCATTTTCATCACCAGTTGTTCGGGTGAATGTTGACATGCGGGGATACAGCTTAGCTCCCTCAACACATTATTCTTTATGCCTTCCAAAATGTCAACAATCAGGACAACCAATTTCACGTTTTACTTCAGATAGAACCTCCGAAGCTCACAAGAAAGATTCCGATATTTGGCTCGTTTCTCCCGTTCCTTTATATCGATGTTAGTTTCCCTTGGAGCGAAGAACTCTAGTACATACATAAAGTTATTTGTTTTATCAAGGAGAACAATATCAGATATATTAGCGCGAATTTGATGCGTAGTTGGAAACGCATAATTCCAATATATGCGACAGTTATCATTTTTACTACTGCCTCGATATCGCCGGGAGCAAATCGCAAAATTGCGGTTTCATCGATGCCTTTTTCTGAGGTGATAGTAAAGTACCTGAAGCGCATCGTTATTTCGGTGGATGAACCACCGACCGCATGCACTGGACTAGCTGACAATAAGTACATAAAGGTTTCGGGTTGCTGTCGACAGGTTTGACAAGCAGTATCAGAAATGTTAAAAAATTGACTTCAGTGTATCAATGTGTTTATCACCCTCAGCATGAAACCCTCGATATCAGACTTGAGCTTAGGAAATTTCAATAACCCAAACGTAAGGTTTCGAGATAGATTGAGTGTTTCTATGTTTCGGTTAAATACTCCGTGCTGCGGATTATTAATGTGATCTTCTAAGAGCATCTGCTGTTCTGCTCTTTTAACTGCAGTTCTTACTTCTTTAGACCCAAGTCTTTTAAGTGAGTGGTCATTGTTGGGATCTTTTTCAAATTTGAGACCGAGTTTCTCCGCTGCTCGCTCCACTGCCTTAAAAAGAAATGCTCCGACATTAGCTATTTTGTGTGCTTTTACTAGTTGCATCAATGGATCCGTACTATTGGCAACTTGACAAGCAAGACTTAAAACCAGCTGATCATGCATACACTTTAAGCTTAACAGGCCATGACGTTTTTGCTGGTGTAGGAGGTTTATACGGGATGTTGATGAGTGCGGATGGATACTACGATGAAGATGCATCATTTTTCGTGTGCTGATGTCCAGCTCGCGTAGTTCCTCCCTCGTCCACTTAATTACTCCAAAAGAGTAAAGCACTACAGGAACTGCTAGCATATTAGTAGCAACAACTTTATATAATCCAGATAATTCGGATTTTCAAATTATTAATAAAAGTAATAAAAAGGTTCTAACGTACCGTAAATGCCTTAATTTTTAGGATAAGTTCTGGTTCATCTTTATATTTTTTATTTATAATTAATATATCTTTCCAGTTTTAAATTGTTGGAAATGCGAATATATACTTCTAAACCTTAGTTTATTGAGATCCTATGTTTTTTTTATTAAACAGGGACTTAAGTGCTTCACCTTTTTTATCCTTTCAAATCATAAAGGAATCGAAAAGCTAGAAAAATACATAAAACAGAGATTCGGCTTTATCCTATAGAGCGAGATCATTTCTTTTGATGTCATTCAGCATTATTGTTATTAGCCTCTTGTTTCTAACGGCTTTGTTTTTGGCCGATTTCGTTTTTGTTTTTCTATTAGAAAGTTTGCTTCCTTAAGCGTCTAAGATTATGGCGCAAAACATACAGGGTTGTTACATTTTAAATGTAAATTATATTTTTGCTTTAATTTAAACATCTTTGATAAAGAAACATAATTTCGAATGTATAGTGGCCCCATATTCACAAAAAAATTAGATGTACTTGTAGTCCAGTGACACCATTAAAAAGTTAAGGTTTTTGCTAAATGTATATCAATGGAAAATATTGCATTTTGGAATCAAGAATACCAAAAGTAAGGAAAAAAGCCAATATATCAAGTTAGGTTTAATTTAAGATACATAGGTACAGAATATGGTATCTCCAGAGTACATCTAAAATTAGACCTAGTTCTAACCACGAATTTATTCTAAATAAATTTCATACCCAATACACCCACCTATTATATGTGTTAAATTAAAAGGTTAACTCCGAAATTAGTGGGAGTGAAATATATTCGGGATTTCAGGAAATTGGATGTCCTACCGTATAAAGGAAAAGAAAAGGCTTTTTATACTTTTTTGCCTAATTTAAACAAAAACAACTCAGGCGAGCAGTTAAAAGCAATTAAGCAGCGAGCCAAATCCTTGGCCGAACCTTTTTTTTATCTGGGTATTATTCCTCGCTTAGATTCAATAAATTGCACGTTCCGAGTACTTTAAATATACATTAGCAACGTGTTTTGACCTCGTAAAAATTAAAAATACGACAAACAAAAATAAGGAAGGGTTCAGCGACCGGGCAACGAAGGCCTCCTAAATTTTATGTAACTCGTTTAAATTAAATTTGCATAATTGGCCATCCGTACTTTTCGTGGATTTATTGCGACAAAAAGTAAGAAAAGTACAGAGGTCTCTATATTTTTTTCATATACAGGTGTGCTATTCTTAAATAACTACCAAAGTTCCAAATAACAACTTTTACAAAAATGATAAAGATCATTGTATATTTAGTGTCTACAGTTCAGACCATTTTATGGATCCAAATCACCCAGTAAAAAACACGTTTAGCAAGTTTTCACCTTATATTTACAACCAGAAAACAGGTAAACCGTTACAATTAATTTCTGATTGGTAACCTTTTTAAGAGCACAACATTCCTTTTTGCTCAAAAAGTTATTGATCACAGATCATTGCTCATGACAAACGTAGGTCCTTCTACCAGGTCTGGCAGGATACCGTCCTTGACTCTCCACTTTATTGTCCAATCGGTATGTCATAGTCAAAGGTCGATATGCAGTCTCTTCGCGGCATGAGTGGTTTATCCTAGGTTTCACTAAAGCCTACGGGCTAACCCCGAAATAAATTCCAATTTCGGCCTTTTACTAAAGTATTTTTAGTTAAACCTAGAACCAACTTTTCAGTCAAACGTCGGAAGTAAAATAATCTGTTTCGGGCTTTGCCTAGTCGATTCTAGAAGCGACTGGCAGACTCGGTCAAACGTCGACTGTACTTGTAACACGTTTAAATAAGTTTATAGTTGCGGTTAGTTGTGGTTAGTTGTAAATGTAAGAGATCTGACGTTTTGTGCAATTCTAAATGTCATAATGCCTCACCATGTCTCAATAAAGACTTCTTTATATTTATTTATATATATACAGTGAAACCTCTCCTTGCGGACACCTCTATTAAGCGGACACCTCCTTTATACGGACAACTTCTCTGGAACCAAACTAATTTTTTCCATGTAAAACTAACTCCCATAACCGGACGCTCTAATAACCGGACACGGACAATTTTTTGGTTAAAAAAGAAAATTGATACCTCCCATAACCGGACGCGAACCTCTAACAACAGGACTGTATGTAGTAAAATACATAATTTTTGCATATCTATTGGCATGTTGGCGACACTGTACTATAACCGGCCAGGGAATTACCTTTTCTCCGGGAATTCGTTTGATCCGTGTATTGAGTGGGATTCTCTCATATGTATTTAGTTCTTGATCTCTGGTTCTTGTTTCATTTTGATTTGAAAATGGTGTATGCTCAGATGATCAAATGGCGCCTGTAAAAACTTCTTAGTTTGCGTGAAAAAATGGAAGTTGTTAATACGGCGGAAAATGAATGTTTATCAGTACGGAACCTCGCCGAAAAATTTAATATCGGAAAAACTCAAGCCGCGGAAATCGTTAAGAATAAAAACAACATTCGCCTGCAGTGGGAGTCGGAAGCAATATCGGCCAAAAAAGGATTTTGGGGACCGATGGACTTCGAATTGCCCAAAGGGGTGTTTCAATTGGTTTTCTCGTGCTCGTAGCCAAAAATATTCCAATATCGGGGCACTATAGTGAAGGCTAAAGCTCAAAAATAGCAAAAAAAATTGAACGTTGCGAACTTTCGCGCATCCAATGGTTGGCTGGAAAAATGGCGTAAGAGACATACAATAAGTTTCAAGTGTTCCCCCGGAGAATCGGAATGTTAGTCAAGAGACGAAAAACCCAGTTTAAAAATTAAATTGCCATCGCTCCTGCTTGGGTATCAAGAAAAATTACAACGCGGATGAAACTGGCCCCTTTCCGAGCTTTACCGGACAAAACTCTCGCCTTTAGGTCGGAAAAATGCAGCGGTGGAAAACTTTCCGGAAAGGCTTACAATTTTGTTTGTGCTTAAAAAGGCGGGGCCCAAAAAGAAGATTTGTTAGTGATCGGAAAAGCGGCCGTCCTAGGGCATTTAAAAATGTATCAGTGAGAGACTTACCCGGCAATCTGGAAGTTTAACAAAAAAGCATGGATGACACAAGACATTATGAATGAGTGGTTGCTACAATTTGACAAAAAAAATGATTAGGCAAAAACGAAAAATTTTATTATTTTTGGATAACCCCAGCATCCCATCCTCTGAGGTAAATCTACAAAATATAAAAAGTTATCTTTTTACCTCCCAATACCACCTCAATGTGTCAACCCTTAGACCAGGATCATACAAAATTTCAAATTCTATTATCGTTTAATATTAAAGCACATTTTAACAAAAATGGATGAATTAAAATCAGTTTAGAATTAGCGAAGTCCATAAATATTTTAGAAAGACTTTATTACATTAAAACTTCCTGGGATAAAGTATCATCAGCAACCATACAGAATTGTTTTAAAAAATTTTCCAAAAAAATTACAGTGATTCTTTATTCGAATGGGACCCCAAGACTATCTTCCTTTATCTACAATAGTTCAAACGGAAAGGTGGGGCCAGAGAAATAACATAACACAAGAAAACCTTAAGGTTATTTTTGAAAATCGACGATCTGCAGCAACAGAAGAAATAAGTTCAAACATTGACGACCCATTGATAATGTGACTGACCATGATCCTGCAATAGAAGAGGAAGAAGTCAGCGATGTCGAGCTTGACGCAGTTGAAAGCACCAACACAATTATACATATAGTGAGGCTATAAAAGTAATTAAAGACTTAAAAACTTTTTTAAAAGACGACTACATTGCATTTCAACACCTCAAAAATTTAGAAAACCTTTTTTTTAATCAGGTCTTTAAAGCAAAGAATTCAAAATAAACCAACAGAGTATTTTAGATTTTATAAATAAATAATAGCTTTGACACATAATATGTCCTATGTGTATTTGCTGATACTTATTCTAATAAATATCTATGTATTTATGTTTCAAATTTTTTAGTTTTTTTTTACACTCTTGACTGAGAGTTTTTACTGTATATATATATATATATATATATATATATATATATATATATATATATATATATATATATATATATATATATATATATATATATATATATATATATACAAAATATATATATATATATATATATATATATATATATATATATATATATATATATATATATATATATATATATATATATATATATATATATATATATTAATAAATTCCCCGGAAAAGGTGTTGAAAGGAAAACTTTTTATTTTTTATTTTATGAAAAAAGCTTCTCCCGATAAAAAATTTTGCTACTTTTAAAAGTAAGATTGGAATAGAAACATTCGACATATTTTATACGCGGTGTTCAGAAAATTTAAAAATCTTAAAATGGTACAAGAGTAAAGTGCATTTATTTAAGAAAATATGGAAAAAAGTTACTAGGAAAAGTTGTTCAAAATTAAAAGGTAGTCGCTAATGCCAATTTTCGAAAAAATCGGCTTACTTTTATTTTTTTGTGATTAAATTTATTTTAATATCAATTTAAATATTTAATATCAATTTATTATCAAATTTTTTGCTGTTAGTAGCATTTAGAGCTGACGATACTGGGGCTAATGAATTATAAAAGCGAAGTGTCAATAAAGCTTGTCACTATCACTACTAGTGCAAAAATTTGGAATTAGTTAATTGATAATGAAATTTTAATCACAAATAAATAAAAGTGGGCCGATTTTTTCGAAAATTGGTATTAAACTAATTTTTACGTTTGAACCTTTTTCTAGTAACATATTTCCATATCCGCAAATAAATCCTTTTTTACTTTTTTAATTTTCTGAACACCGCTTAAATATGTTAAATTTTCCCATCCCAATCTTACTTTAAGAAAGCAAACATTTTTATTACAAATAACTTTTTTCGATAAAATTTAAAAAAAAAAAAAAAAATTCCTATTCAACACCTTTTCCGTGGACACACCAGTACGTAAACGGAAAAGGTGTTGAATAGTAAAAAACTTCTTTATTTTTAATTTTATCAAAAAAATCTACTCTTGAAAAAAAGTTTGCTACTTTTTAGAGTAAGATTGGGATAAAAACATTTAACAAATTTTATACGCGGTATTCAGAAAATTAAAAAAACTTGAAATGGTTCAAGAGTCAATTGAATTAATTTGAGAAGATATGGAAATAAGTTACTAGGAAAAGTTGTTCAAAAGTAAAAGATAGTTCCTAATATCAATTTAAAAAAATCGGCCTACTTTTATTAAATTGTGATAAAAATTATTTTAATATTAATTAACTAATTCCAAATTAACAACTCATTATTGTACTAGTAGGCGTTGATAGTGACAAGCTTTATTGACACTTCGCATTTATAGTTCATTACCCGCAGTAACGTCAGCTTTAAATGCTAACTTAACAGCAAAAAATTTGATGAAATTGATATTAAAAATTTAATTTGATATTGAAATAAATTTAATCACAAATAAATAAAAGTAGGCCATTTTTTGAAATTGGTATTGGGACTAACTTTTAATTTTGAACAACTTTTCTAAATTTCCCATATCTTCTCCAATAAATCCTTTACTCTTGTATCATTTTAGATTTTTAAATTTTCTGAACCCCTATAAATATGTTAAATTTCTATCCCAATCTTCTCTAAAAGTAAAAAAATTTTTTATCAAGATAAAATCAAAAAATAAAAAAGTTTTTCTCTTCAACACCTTTTCCGTGGACATCTTTACACACACACATATATATATATATATATATATATATATATATATATATATATATATATATATATATATATATATATATATATATATATATATATATATATATATATATATATATATATATATATATATATATATATATTTATAAATTTTTTCATTCATTTAACATCTAAAAACCCATCACCCACGGTACCTAGTACTTAGGCTGCTTCGTGGACTATCCTAAAGGTAAAAAAAGTTTAAAAACAGGAGTAATAAATATGTTATAGTTTAATTCACTGTATTATAGTTCATTCGTCCACAGTTGGCAACATTTTTGCAAAATGCTGCAATGGGTATCCATAATCCCCACATCTTTTGCATAAAGAAGTAACTAAAACGTAGTTTTAGCATAAATAAGCAGTTAATTATAGCTAAAAAGCTTTCAGGATCGGAATTTGTAAAACGAAACGTGGCTTCCGCATTAGTCGAGCAAGTGCAAAAAAGCAAAATTAAAGCAAAACGCGTTGTGTAATCTCCTACTAAAAGGCAGATTTGTTTAAACCAGATAAAAGAGCTTTGAAAGCCGTGGTTGTTATTTTTTAATCGTGTGCCTGCAAAATGCTGTTAAGTTTTGTGATGTTTCAGTTTGAATAGGAAAATGCAGAATAATACTGTTATGCTGCAAACCCCTAAATAATGAACAGGGTGAGCCAAAACTTGATTGAAGTTAACCTACGTCGTATGGATAGAATCGGAAAAAAACTGCGTCTGATTCCAATATTTTGAGAGTATCCCATTAGTTTATTGATATTTTTTGAAAAAATGGTTTGTTATTAATATATCATATTATAATGAGACCTTAGCAAGTGTTCAATGATCCCAGAAAATTTCCTTGACCATCTTTCTTGCGTTTTGATAAAAAATTGATTTGCCCACATTTCACACCCAGTGTGAAATGTTATGGATTTTTCGACCGCCGTTTTTGCGAAAAATATTGGTGTTGCGAAAAAAATGATAAGGACCATTTTTGTAGATTTCGAGGTGATCTTCATTTTTTGTCCGAACAAAAATTCTCTAATTTGCATATTTTGGCAGATATTCGCGGGAAACTCATTTTTGGGACTTTGGGAGGCCATTTTCAGCGGGTTTCCACGTCGGAATTGTGATAAACTTTTTCTCGTTCGAAATCATCTGCAAAGACCTAAGAATTGTGCCACAAATGTAAATTGTACAAATTTATTTACAGCTTTGGGTACTTTCAGGACTTTTGTTCCTGGACTAACACTTATTTAAACGCCAAACAAATGAAATCTGTTTTTATCAAATGAAGTATGTTGCCCAAAATTATATATAGTCAAGGCTATGACAATTGTTTAGAATTACGGTCCAACTTTTTTGGGACATAAAATCAACATGTTTATTTTTTTTTAGTTGTAAAATATTTGTATTCTTTAAGTTCATTAAAAATAAAATAATTTAAAAAATTTCAAGTATGTCAATTTTTTGTTCATTTTTTTAATTTTTTTATAAATCCAAAAATTGATATTTTCGAAAAAATATTTTTTTGAAATATTTTTCGTGGAAAATGAAACAAATTACTAGAAATTGCTAAACTTAAATGAGTGCATTTTATTGGCGAAATGCTTGAAAAATGTTTAAAAATACACCGAATTTTTTAATTTTTTTTAAAGATTCGTAAATCCGCCCTAAAACAGAGCAAAATGCAAAAAAAGAACATGTCAATATTTCTATATTTTTATTTTTTATAACCAAAAGCTGGGGCGCGATTCTAGACAGTTACCAAGGCTATGATAAGTTTTAGTTTCCAAAGTTGCATTTTTTTCAATACTTTTACTCATCTGCTTACCGAAAAAACCTAATTTCATTTAAAAATATAAAAAAGTATAAAGCTTAAAGAATATGGAAAAGTTGGGTTGCCTAAGTTTTTCTGGCCATAACGATTGGGTTGGCAAATATAATGTAAATGGATATTGTAATTTGCATATCAAATAAATTTTATACTAAAATGAACCTAATTTTATTGCAAACCCGGTGATATGGGGTTGCCTGCAAAAAATCGGTCAAGAATCAGGGTTGCCAGGCTTTGAAGTTTAATTGTTTTTTATTATAACCTTAAAAAATTTCTAGCAGCTTTGTTTATTATTATTATTAAAAAAATAATAAAATTTGGTGAAATCTATACTTACAAATGTAAAATATATATATATATATAATATATATATATATATATATATATATATATATATATATATATATATATATATATATATATATATATATATATTTATCTCTACCTTATATATATATATATATATATATATATACAGCGTGTCCCACGCGGGTTTTTGCCATATGGGAAAATTTTTTACTGACAGTCGAAACAAAATCCCCTTTTTGATGTAAAATTCTGCTTATTTAGAACTAAAATCTACATAAAAGTTTAAAAATACAGGCAGTATACAGAGTAGCGACAAAAACGTAAAATTTATCCAAGACTAAAGTACCCTTATTTTTCAATATTCAAAGAAAAGTTATTTAAAGGAATTATTTAAATTAATTTTTATATCTAATTACAAAATCACAGCCACCTACGAAAAATATATATTTTTGTATTTCAGTAAATCAGAAGGAAAAAAAAGTAAAAGCTTTAATATAA
Source organism: Listronotus oregonensis (assembly GCA_019359885.1). NCBI lineage: Eukaryota > Metazoa > Arthropoda > Insecta > Coleoptera > Curculionidae > Listronotus > Listronotus oregonensis. The sequence goes on from JAHBCN010011609.1 coordinate 17,295, forward strand.
AACAAATTAATGTATCACTTATAACAAAAGAAAATTAGTTAATTAAAATTTTTAAATATAGCCACCTTCTTTTTTCCACTTTTTTCTGTTAACTTGGAAATTTTGAAAAAACTTTTCTCAAAAAAACTTAAAAGGTTTCTCGAGCACACTGGGTTATTATATATCCTTTCTAAGCTATCGATATTTTGAAATAGTCGGTGAAATACACTTTTCCTTTAAATACCCCCAAAAGGGGAAGTAATCAAGGGGGTTTCCCAGGTCGGGTGACCTCGCCGGCCAATGAATTTCTGAAAATCTTCCTACCCAAGCTCGGGGAACTAAAATTGGCGCACCACCCCTTGCTGATACCACAAAGTTTTTTCTAATGCCCGTGGAAGGCCATTAAAAAAGTCAGACAACTGTTTTTCCCAAAAAATGAAGGTAAACATCCATTAAATATTACCCCGGAAGAAAATGGGTTTTATCAGTTGTTTTAAAAAAATTCACACCACATTTGTCTTAAGAAAACTGATCCCGACACTGGTAAACAAACCCGGGTTAGCTGTACTGCACCATCGATAGTTCTAAACTAACAACTCCTTTTTGACGTAAAAAAATTTCGTCAAAAAAAAATATGTTTCTATAAAATCGGGTCGTCTTCATGCATCTTGATACCAAGCAAAATCAAACCGAAAATCAAAGTCCCCCAGTATTTGTGTGGACAAAGATGGGTTTATAGGGATGAAAATGATTTGCTTTAAGAACTCTTCCAGCAGTAAATTTACAGACTGAGCGTCTTTTTTTTCCCGGGAAAATTACTTTTCCATATTTCTCAAGGAAATTTTGGAATTTTCAACAACGGCTTGGATAATTTGCAAGTCAAAATCTTTATCATCTTCGACCTGAACTTGATTTTTTTTATTGAATCTGTTTTCTACACTTCCACTGCCTTTAAATTTTGCCATTATGTGTCCAACAGTTTGATGAGATACAGATATTTCAGGATGCCTTTCATTGAAAATCTCAGCAGCAACAATTTCAATCTTCTGTTCCGTGGTTAGTTTTGAAGGCATAATAAATCAAAATGATAAATGGATAAACTGAATTTATAACTGTACTTCTGACTAGAAATAATCTCAGTGTTTATGTCAGTTATTATTGGCATAGTTACCTTCAGGTCCGATAATTACCTTTGTTAATTTTGACAACATTTTTTTTAAAGTAAAATAAATACCCTTTTTTCGTAGGTGGCTGTGATTTCGTAATTAGATATAAAAAATTTAAATTTTAAATAATTTCTTTAAAAACTTTTCTTTGAATTTATAAGGTGCTTAGTCTTGGATAAATTTTACGTTTTTGTCGCTACTCTGTATACTGCTGGTATTTTAGTTTTTAAATAAGCCCCGAGTTTTTCTCATCAAAATGATTTTGTTTCGACTGTCAGTAAAAAATTTTCCCATATGGCAAGGACTGCGTGGGACACGCTGTATATATATATATATATATATATATATATATATATATATATATATATATATATATATATATTAATTAATTTTTATTGAAATAGGATTATAAAACTTAGGTGTTAATCTTTCTTTGTTACATATACACAGTCAGTTAAATTTTTTTAGATTTCTTTATTAACATCCTCATATTGTTCATTTGCGTTTGGGCTAAAATAACTTTCTCTCCGGAAAAAAAAATGTAATTAGTTTTTCTTTACGATCTCGTATTTTTATGCAACATTGTTGTTCGAAGCTGATTGCTTTTTCAAAGCTTAAACGCGTTGTACGCTATAACTAAGTTTTTCCCAGGGGGAAATTTTTTGTTATATAATCACGTCTGCTTTAAATTGGATAAAGTTGCCTAGTCACTTTCTTTGATAGGTCAATGCATTATTTATGGCTCACAAATTTTGTACACTAATTGACAAACTTTATGGTCTTTAGAGTACAAAAACCAACTGTACAGGCGATAGACGATATAGTTGACGAAAGCATAACGATGCTCATATTTTTGTAAAGTAACCTTACACAAAATTTTGTTGCAAATTCCCCCTAAATGAGATCTGGTATTAATAGCGAAAAAACATAATACAAATCTGTTAATTTATTTATTTTACCTTTGGCAAAACAAACTTACAAATAAAATAAATCTCGTCCTACAGTTTAAATTCGAATTGCATAGTGTTAAGCTAGTATCAAGCTTCTAGGGTGCATACTATTTAAAACTTATTCCCAACAAAGGATGTAAAACTTTCCCATTAAATATAGACCTGTATCACTTCTACCAGTTGTTTAGAAGGTAATTGAAAAATTTATCAATTGCAAAACACAAAGATGTCCATAAAAGTACGGGTCTAAGATCTACAACAAATCTTTCATTGTTTCACATAACTGAAACAATTACAAACAATCGCCAAAAAAATGTGATTCAAGCATTTTTTGGCAAGTCCCAGATCATTTCTTGACATATCTAAGGGTTTGGAAGCATATGTACTTCTTAACAAGATTTCTTCCTGGGCCCTGCAACCCAAACTTTATTCTTGGCCGATTGTTGCGAGCATAAGCACATACGACGCCATGGAGACAAAAAAATAAAATAAGTTCCTGACCTGGGAAAATCAGGTGGTTGGTCGAAGTTTTAGAGCTGCTTTGAGTTTCGTTTAAAAAAAAGTATGTGGGGTTAACATGAGTCAAGGTAATGGCGATAGGAGTTTAAAATGAAGTCATTTGCAAAAAATATTAAACTTTTCAATGGTGGACACCCAGGAGCCCCCCTCACCCGGAGACCCGACTGGAGGGGTACTTTACCTCCGGAATGCTTTACTCTCGGGTGTGCCATTATCGTTTTTTCCAAACTTTATAATAGGAAAAAAGGAATGAAGAGAAAGAAGGCAAACTAACTCATTCACCCAAAACTCGAAATGTCTGATAAGACTTTACAAGGTTCTCTTACACCTGCTAATGATCACTCATCTAGATTTTAACAAATTATTACTGGGGAACCCCAGGAACTGTACAAGGACAAAAAAATTATTTTAATTTTAATCTACGACAGTAAAAAACTTAAAAGGTAAGATAAAAATAAAGATGAAAATTTAAAGAAACACACGTGATATTGTTCAATCTTATGCATAAATATTTAACTTAGAGGAATGAGAAAAATGACGATTTATAACTAACTATACACCATCAGCAAATAACCGAGAGAAATGCTTGTAAAATGGCACGTTTATGGTATTATCACTTAACATTTTATTCTACTAACAATACCTAAAGATTCCCAGAAATCCTTGTTACCTTTTTAGGTATGTAATGTACCTACACCTGTTTCCTAACCGACTCATTGACCGTTTTAAAATCGATATGGACACTTGCAGCGGACAAAATAAGGCAACGTCAACTTCTAAGAACTGTTGTTTCCTGTAAGACATACAATCTTTTATCTTTTCTACAACCCGCTATTGTATTTATGGTGACTCAATGAAAAAAATTGCTAATATTAATTTCAGAATATTATATTGCCCTTTCCTCTGTTGCTTTGAAAAAAACATTCTATTGGCGAATAAAACCTCTTAAATGTTACTGGAAAATCCATACCTCTTTATGTTGTATTATTTTAAACTTATTTATTTATAACTAATTTATTTTTTATTAAAATTTAAACTCGTCACTTTTTTCGTTACATTTTTAATTATTTGTAAGATATTAGTTTTACCCAATATTGTATATGCTTTGTAACACATTTAACATATTTTTTTAAATATGTGTATTTTTTTTTTAATTCCGCTCGCTTATAGATATAAATTTTAGGGAAACACCAACGGTTATACTGGACGTCATTGTAACAAGTGTACCAAGTGTATTAATTCCACGTCTTTACCTTTGTTGCTCTTACATCGTAATAGTCGCATTGTGTTATCGATAGTCCATTTTCTATGTTCTATGATAACTCATCCGCATATAGCTTCTTAGTCAAGATATTGAATTAAAAACATTTAAAAATAAACAATTCTTTTCAAAAGCATTTATTTTATTTTATTTAAAAAAAATCTTCTACTTCTACTTGTCACTTATAAATAAAAAGAAACTATACGGTCTTAAAATTCTAATTTTTAACGTGAAGGCGGGGAAACCCAGCCATACGCATCAACAATAAAGGAGATATAGGACGAACCATTTTTTTGAGTTTTTGCCCACAATACCCAAATGAAAATAAATGTTTAAATAGATATTGACATGAAAAACCCGTTTTTTTTTCTTTTTTTGTCCACTGAGAACTGTTTATAAGCTTTTATATGATACTGTACACATATTTATTTCTTTTCTGTGTAGCGTGGATTTTATATTTGTGTATAGTATGTTTTTTAAATTGACTACGTTTGTGTTCATAAAAAGTCAATTTGATGTAGATTTCATATGATCCAAAACTTTCGGTAAAAACCTTTACAGTCGTTAATGCCATAAAACAAAATCAAAAGTAATTCCCTTTTGATCCGATGAAATTTTGACGGAAACATGATCTTTTTCGCCTTTTAACTTCCAAATACTTTTTGCAGATTTTTCAATACTTTCGGTACCCCTTTTTTACTCTGCTTTGCAAAACAAATTAAAGAAAGCTCAGAAAAAAAGTAATAACAACGACAAAACACAAAATTTTTTACCCTAAGATCCAATTTAGCTAAATTAATTTCAAAATAAAAGTTTGAATCAAATTCTATCAAATGCAAGAATTCAAGTCAATCTTTTATTTTTTAAAATCTTCATTTTTAAAAATAAACCTATGGTGAGTTCCCTCGCCTGAACCCTGACACCCCAGGCCTAAGCCCATTATGCTCTACACCAACACTTAAGCAACAGGTTGCGTCACCCTGCTGTCTCTTATGTATGCATTCCTTTTACACTGATATGATGCTGTCGTTTTGCTTACTAAGGGCCCCCATTTCCTCACAAGTGATGCGAGTCCTGTTAGTGGTAGGAATCTTATGTTATTTAGGTCCAGCCATGCCGTACCTAGACATTTCCCCTGATGTGCACTAGTGCTGGGGATCTCTAAGTACATGTATGGCGTCCTCTCTTCCCCTTCACACCATCTACATGTACTTGTCTCGCTTTTTCCTATCTTGTTGAGATAGTGTCTGTTTTCTACAATGACCTGTCAGTATACCTGTCAGGTTTCTCATTTGCACCCTATTGAATCCTTTACGTTCATCGGTAGGTCCTTCCATAGTTCCTCCCCAATAATAGCCTTTGATTGTCTGGCTTTTGTCGTTTTCCAGTTCTCATCGAACGCTTCTCTATCCATGTTGTTATCTCTGTCATATCCGTGTTGTAAGAGATTCCCACGGTATATTCAGGTCCATTGTCCTCAGCTCCCAAATTGGCGAGTGTTAGCCATTTCATTCCCCGGGATCCCTTTGTGTTCAGGGACCCATTGCAGGGTGACTGGGGTTTTCGTTAGTTTATTAATTGCTTCCGATATCTATTCGTAAGTTCTGATCTGTGCACTGTATTTGTTAGCGCCCCGATCGCTGCCTTACTGTCAGTACATATAGTTATTTTTCCCTGTATCTTCTATTAAGGCAGTATTCTATGGCTTTGGCTATTGCCATAACTTCCGCCTGAAATACGGTTGCATATTTTCCCATTGTTCCATAGAACTTGTAGTTCGTCCTTTCTACATAGAAACCGAAGCCTGTGCGGCCTTTTTCCCTCGAGCCATCTGTATAGATAACTGTTCCTTCGCTTGGTGTCCCACAGCGTTTGTGAGCCTAGTCATCCGCCGATGCCATGTCCACCTTGTGCATGAGGTCTAAGTGGATTACTGGGGATGCTATCCTGATTCATCAAAAGAGCCACAGGTCTCACTTGGCCCCCCTCGTCCTCCACCGTCCTCCACACTCCAGTCTTAGTGCCTCTGCCCTTGCTGACACACAAGATCTTTAAGTTTCTGGATGATTTTTGAATTAAAATATTTAAAGTTTTTCATTATATCTGTCACAAAGGACGAGCCGCACCTTAACATAGTCCTTCCTACCATCTTTCACCTAAACTTAGTTCTTAGCGCTCCAATATTTTTTTCCAACGTATATCTTACCAAATTAATGCGGGGGTACCCAAAACCTCAAGACTGGCAGTTATGTCTTTACATCAATAATCTTCTCTCTTTCATCATTAATCCCATTCATAGTTTTGCTGACGATAATACCCTTTATTCTTATATCTAGTTTATCAAGCTAGTCTCTAAGCCTGATCTGTAAGACAAGCAAGGGTTAATGCAGATATCTTTTTTACGCAATCTCTAACTAATATTGAATTGGGTCACCAAAAATCTTGTTTAGTTTATTGTCTTAAAGACACAATTATGTTTGCTGTCGCCGAAAAAACCTACAAACACTTCAGCAGCTCTTCTTTCCTTCAAATTTTTAAATCCAGTTTTTAATAAAATTCTCTTACCGCACTTCGTAGACTGCCCCAAGAGTAAAATTGTGCAAACTTTTTACGTTGCACACAAAATACTCCCTTTGTGTCCAATAAAACTGCTTTTCATTGTTGAAGTGCTTTTCAAATTAAAAAGTATTGTACTTTATAGGGACCCCTACTGGGGTTAGAAAACAACCCGCACGTGCCAAAAAATTGGCTTCCAACAGCTGGCCTATAGGAAATACGGGTGTGTTCGTACAATATGGCTCTAATTGGGGTTTTTTGGTAAATTATCTCGGCAATAATTGTATTTGAAACACGTAGTGGGTATACAGATGGTGCCGTGTTATTAAAAAACCATTAGTAGAAACACAAAATATTGTTGTTTTCCCAAAACATTTCTCGCTAATACAAACTACAGACTACAGACATATAGGTAGTTTTCATCATTTCAAATTGTCAGTAAAAAAATTATTATTAGAAAAGCTGTCCAAATACTTTGAAAATAAATTGGAAATTGATTTATTGCATAAAACCACTTTATTGTCTTCCTTCCTGATAATAATATATTTTTTATTATTATTCTTTGTTATTATTATAGTTATATATTTTAGAGTTAGTTATTATGTCTTATATGACAATACAGCAATACATAATTATTATTATGTAGATGCAATCTGCTTAAAAACATAAATGTAACTAACAGACCATCTTCTCGGTTTTTTCCAGTTTATTTTTTTATAAATATATGAAGATATAAAATCTCAAAAATGATCTGTCTATAAATATTAAACTTAAATTACTTTAGAATTAATTTTTACTAAAATTATTTTGACACCTGTCAAAAATGGCATCTGTTAAATTTTGCAGGTGTCAAAAATTACACAAGTAAAAAGACATATGCGTCAAAATCCTTTCCTAAAATTAGCGAATCGTATATTTTAGTTGAAATTTGACAACAGTACTTTTTAACCAATTAAAATAGGTTTTTTCACAGGTCACTTTGGCAACGCATATATTTTAAAGGATTTGGTGGGTGACTAACAGACATTGTGACAATTTTTATTGATAATTAGAAAATCAAATAATAAACTTGTAACAATTCAAGTAAAACAAAAAAAAACATAATACGAAGTAATAAGATACTTTAAATATTGAAATAATAAAGAAATAAAATAAAAACTAAAAAGGCAGTTTTTTTTACAACTTTATCTAAAAGTTTATGTAAAATATAAGACTATTTTTAATTTATAATGAGACTACAATAAGTAGAAATCACTGTTAAAATTATTATAAAAACATTTGGTGCAAAATTTTCGTATTAGAAACCAGGAAGTTTAAATTAAATCCGATTTTTTTTTCTCGTTCTTAAATATTTTTAGAAAATTATCACTCGTCTTTACTCAGGGGTAATAACTCAAGTGCACATGCACGAGCGGTATTTAGGGAGAATATTTTTAAAATGGAGAAATATGAAAATATTATACTTAGTGATGAGCGAGACCGGTCTTGGTCTTGCGGTCTTGGTCTTGGTCTTGCAGCAAGACCAAGACCGAGACCAAGACCAAGACCCTTTTGTTGCAAGACCAAGACCAAGACCGGGGTATGCAAGACCAAGACCAAGACCAAGACCGAGGAGTGCAAGACTACGCAAGACCAAGACCGACCTGCAAGACTCTTGCACTTTTCCAATTTTTTTTTAATATTATAAAATTTAATTTTTATATTCCATATACAGTGGTATTTCATACAGACATGACAAACAAAGTGTCAAGAACTGCTAAAAATGGCGATTATTTAATAAGTAACAAGTTTCTTTAAATAAATAATAATTAAATTGTTCACTTTTTTTATACAGTTTTCTAACAACGATAACTAGTAAATTCAAACATGTTTCAAAATTAATAAGATTGTGACTCAATAGTCCGACAAAGCTCTATATTTTCGAAACCATTCACGACAGAGAAAAAATATGGTTATAGTTGGATTATTTTTAAAATGAAAATTAGGTGCCCTTTGAAAAGAAAAAGAAACATAAAAAGTAGCAAAAAGGTTTAATTTTTATTGTCGGTCGCTTTTGCTTTTTATATGGTCTATTATCACAGTCACGTGTGGGAAGCAGCACATTATAAAAAGCAAAGGCAGCCGCAGTACAAACCAAATCTGTTTTGCTACTTTTTATGTTTTTCTTTTCAAAGGGCACCGAATTTTCATTTAAAAAATGATGCAACTATACAAAAGTTAAAGAAGCTGAAAATTACTTTTATATTCCTAATGTTTTTTTAAATTAGCTATCTAGTGATGTCACTTACGGGCTGAATCAAAAATTTCCACAATACAGAAAAACATTATTCTTGTTTCACACTAAGAAGTGGCTTCTTAAAACTAAGATATAAATGTAAAAGAGATGGATTGATAAAAAATATTATTTTTATGTCATATAGAAATATTTTTTATATAAATAAATTTTAACTATTAGTTTCGGCTTAGACGAAAAATAGTATTAAAAAAACCATCTACGTTAATATTGTTCCTATATGAGAGTTGAACAATTTACAGTATAATATACAGGGTGGTGATTTTTTAAATAAATTAATTGGAAAAAATTTTTGGTTTTAGGTTAAAAGCTAAAAATAAGAGATTTTTTGAGTGACAGTGGATTTTTCGAAAAAAATTGAAATAGAAAATAGTTTCACATTTTACGCCCTTTTCTTCTATAATTTTTGATGTTCAGTTTTTCACCATCATGAACGGTTTCGGAAATATCGAGCTTTGTCAATTTGAGCCACCTTGTCTATGCAGAATGTTTATAAAGTATTTGTGCCAACTTTACGGAAAATGTTAACTTATTTAAAGATAAAAAGTTTATATGAACAAAAAAGATTCCTAAATAGCTTTTTTTTGAAGCAGAAACCAATTTTTACATATTGAAATTATTTTCACGGAAATTTTACATCTTGATATTAAAAGTTTTTTTTTTGCTCACTCAGTACACAGATTTGTTTTTATTTTATATGGTTCTTTAAAGAAAATTTAAATAATTCTTTTCACTAAAATATTTCTATGTGCCACTAAATGTATAAAAGCAGGTTGTGTCTTAATTGAACTTAAAATAAAGCGCTATAAATAAATAAACCCCTACATCAAAAATATGCTTTTTAATCAAATAATTCAAATGTACGTGTAAGCTTAAAATGGGTATATTTTAATTATTTAATGCAAAAAATATAGTCGCCATTTTTATTTATTTTTAAGTATTAAGAAATATATTTTATTCAAGATTACTTACTTTAAATTATTACTACAAAAAAAAAGCAAGACCAGCAAGACTCTTGTAGCAAGACCAAGACCAAGACCAAAGGGAAGACCAAGACCAAGAACAAGACCTTCCTTTGGCTTGCAAGACCAAGACCAAGACCAGGCTTGAAGGACCAAGACCAAGACTAGCGCGGTCTTGGTCTTGGTCTTGTTTTGCTCATCACTAATTATACTATTAAAATGGTTTTTTTGTCATAAAATTTTCAATTTCATGCAACATAATTAAAACTATAACTGAAATCGTTTTTTTTTTAAAATTACTTTATCTATTTCTTCATCGTGTACATGTCAAAACGACTCATTTTGACTGATTTTGACGTTTCTTATTGGCAATACAAACAAACAGGTTCGATTGTTCTTTGTAAGTAAGTGGAAATACCACGTTGTCTAGGCAACGAGAAATTTTCGCTGAATTTTTTTGATTTTTAACGTGTCTTATGGGAAAATTTATACATGAGGGAAATAATAGGGATAATTTTCAAAATATTTCTGAGCCCAAAAAAATTTCGGACAATAATTTAACCTTTTGTCCTATTACTTGTGACAATTATTTATTAGTTCTTTATTTAACTATTTTGGAATTTAGGTTTTTAGAACTTTTACGTATGTATTTTTCTACGAGAGTAAACAATTTTAGTAAATAGCTTTCTTGCAATATCTTATCTTTTCTACTGCAAGATTACCGTACGATAGAATATAAAACCACTAAATACCTAATTTAACATAAACCTTCAAGAGTTGTGGCGCCTCTAACGTAATAAAATAAAATAATAAAAACGAAACCATTTCAATAAGTATTAAAGTATCTATAAATTAAAACATAAAATGAGCTTTAAACATTATGACACGCCTTGTAAATTGTTGGAGACCTTGAGACATACACTTATATGCCGAATTAGTCTAGTGAACCTTATAAGATTATCTTTTAAGTATTTAGTGACATCAGTGTATTATTTGATATGTAAGATAGATACACTAACACTTAGTGTATGATAAGTCGTAACAAATACGTCAGAAAGGTTTGTTTCAGCCACGAACTACAATAATTCATTTAAATCTAATGTAGTTTCAACATACCAGAATTTTAGTAAAATTTATGGCGAAAATTATCACTTTATATATATATATATATATATATATATATATATATATATATATATATATATATATATATATATATTATATATAATATTAAAAATTAAAAAGTTTTTTTTTTTGGAATTTTAAAAAATGTTTTTAAAAAAAATTTTTGGGGGAGAAAAATTTAAATGAAATTTTTTTTTTTGGGTTTTTCAAAAAAAAACTTAAAATTTCCCAAAAAATTTTTAGAAAGTAAAAAAAATTACAAAAATTGTTAAAATTTAAATTTTTCCAATTTTTTTAAAAATTTAAAAATTTTTTTTAAAATTTTTTTTAAAAAAAATTTTTAATTTAATTTGTCTTTATACGTAGAATATGAAACAAATCAATAGAAACTTTAAAAGGAAAAAGGGAAATTTATTGACGAAAAACCTTTAAAAAAACCAAATTTTTTTTTTTTTAAAAAAGAAAATAACAAAAAAAAATTTGGTTTTTTGGGTTTTTTTTAAAGATTCTTTAAAACCCCTTAAAAAAAACAAAGTTTTTAAAAAAAACAATATTTTTTCTTTTTGTTTTTA